>BQNB010038152.1:20598-48952 GCA_026074375.1 Tanacetum coccineum | reverse complement strand
GTTCTTGCAACGATATGTGCCCTCGTGTACTGTTTTGCAGATAGGAATCACCATAGAGTATAGTCGTATAGAATAATCATCAACCAACAATTTGTAATAGAGGCCCCTAATTAAACTTTTAACATAATCAGACTAGGCTGAAGAACCATTCGGTCCGATGTTTTGGGGCAAAATGGTTTCAGTCTGCTCAGGTTTTTTGGTTCGTGTCCGGGTTTTGAACCATAATCAGCTAAGTAGCCCTTAGTCGATAATACTAGGGTTGAGCAAAACTAACCAAAAACCAAATTAAACCAACAACCAAGCCGAACCGGCCTAAACCGAACTGACCATTTTCGATTTGGTTTTTGTTTGTATATTTATGGTTTTCGGTTTCGATTTTGCTCGGTTCGGGTTAAAACCAAAAAATACGCCTAAACTATCTATTCGGTTCAGTTTGATATTGGTTTTGCTCAGTTCACTTCGGTTCGATTTCAGTTTATGTTTTCGTCAAGGTCAGTTTTCGGTTCGGTTTTGACACAATGATCGGCCTTTGCTTTGGGATTAACTGAATCGAATATTTGACTCCAAAAAGTCAAACAAAAGAAAAAACTAAAAACCAGGTGACGTCTAATTCGATTTATTGTAGCTAAAGAAAAAACTCATCTATTTGATCATCATAGATGATTTTCAGCTCATAAACCCTATAAAAATATTAATTTTCAGGTACTCATAATTCTTTATACTTGAGTTTTAAAACCCGATTTGTAATAGTTTATAACTGATCTTCATCTTTGTTAGGAATATATGATTTTATTTTATAGTTAGATGAATAATTGTGAACATACTAGCTTATGTTGATTATATTATGTACATGTACATTGTTGTTAGCTCTAGTGTTTAAATTGTTTGGTCTGTCGTTGTGTTCTTTTAAGGATATAATTTCAAAGTATGGCTGGAAGTGAGAACGGGCCTGTTCTGCAATTTGCGCCTTTTCAGAGTTCTGTTGATGAGGGTTTTTGGCATGTATTGTCTTCGTTGAAGCTTAATAAGTTCAAAACTGACGAATCGCCGGTTTCTATAACGGGTTTGTTTCTTTTACTTCTATGCTTTACGCATCGGTGTCTTTGGCTAATATCGTTATGTTAATGCTGATGAAGTAGTTAGTCAAGATGCTACGTAGTAACTATTAACTTAATGGATGAGAAACTGTTACAACCTGTCCCACGTCGGTGGGAGATATGACATTCGAGCCCTTTATAAGCTTGAAGTCCTGGCCTATTACTATCCTTCCACTATGGTTTTTAGGTGAAATAGGAAGGATATCCGATTAGTCTATTGCTTTTGGCTTTGGGGGCGTTAACACTAACTAGAATTTGGTTTCTAGACATCTTCGTATGAAAAAAATTGTATCTGTTATGCATTACAAATGATTATGATTTTGGAATAATGAATTAATATGTGGGGTAATTATAGTTTCTAAAAGGGATATGGTCAAATACTCGAATGTTTGTGAAATTGGATGCATTGTGGTTACTGGGTAGGGTACTAATCCGTTTGTGTTAACTGTGCGTGGTAGGTTTCTATGCACCTTGCTCAAATCCTCAAGTGTCCAGTTATCTAACTCTCCTAGGCGAATCTTTACCAACTGAACCAAGTGATGACCCACTAACCGAAACAAGTCGTGGGAACAGAAACAGATGTTCTGCGCCTGGCATTCTTTATAACACTAATACATTAGAAGGGTTTCACGCCCTTGACAAGCAGGGTCTGTTAAAATCTGAAGCAAAAAAGGTATGATCGAGAACAATATTGTCTTTTTGTCAAAACTCGCCTTCTGCTTGTGAATTTGTAGTTTTATTAATTCCGACACATTTTTTCCAGATTTGGGAGGATATTCGATCAGGAAAAGCGGACGAGGACAGTTCTGTGCTATCGCGTTTCCTTGTTATATCATTTGCAGACCTTAAGAAATTTAACTTTTATTACTGGTTTGCTTTCCCTGCTCTCGTTCTTGACCCTCCAGCAACATTGGTTGATTTGCGGCCAGCATCAAAATGGTTCACCCCAGAAGAGGTTTGATGATATAGATTTAGTACTAATGTACTATGGTAATTAGCTCTGTTTGTTTTGGCTTAACAATGTACTATCTTGTTTTCATTGCTGAATCTGTGTCGACCTGCTGTAATGAGTGGCGTAAGTCAAGTTTAACAGCTGGTAGAGTCATTCAAACTTTTCTCGATGAATATTCATTCGTGAAGTGTGTTAAGTTCTATAGATAAAATGTTCTAAATACACGAGTTTTGCAGATGTACCGTTCTTTTTGGTCTCCATTTCTTCAAATTCACATGCTACTATTAGACCTCTGAAGGACTTTGAAGCTTGTCAAAGTGAAGGTCATAAGGTAAAAGACACTTCTATTTTTCCGAATACACTAGTATTGGTATCATGCCAGAGCCTTCACATATTATATTGTTAGGCAGTTTCTTGAAAAAGCTCGTTATTATGGTGGCAGATTCTATTTGCTTTTTATGACCCGTGTCATCTTCCAAACAATCCTGGCTGGCCTCTTCGGAACTTTTTAACATTTATTTCTGCGAGATGGAACATAAAGAAGGTTCAGTTCTTATGCTATCGCGAGAACCATGGCTTTGCGGACTTGGATTTATCCCTAGTTGGTGAAGCTCTGATACAACAATCACAAGGTAGATCAACCAAATTTGTGCTTCTTCTAAGATTCTTACTTTTGATCTGCAACTGTTTTTTGTAACATGTAAAATCTTTATACTTTAATGTAAATCAGCATGGCAAGATCAAGAACATGTGCCTAATGCTGTTGGATGGGAACTCAATAAAGGGAAGAGAGTCCCTAGACGCATTAATCTATCTACTACCATGGATCCAACTAGGTACGTTGGGTAGTTACACTTTTCTTTTTTTGTACTTTTTATGTGTCATCGTTCAAAAAAAAGTAATTGAATCGTACATGATGGCTATATCAGCTGCGGATTTGAATCTAAAGCTAATGAGATGGCGTGCATTGCCATCTTTGGACCTGAACATGTTGTCTGGTACCAAGTGTCTTTTGTTGGGAGTTGGGACTCTTGGATGCCAGGTGGCACGTATGCTTATGGTGAGTGTTGCATGTATGTTCCTTACCTCAACAAGAGTATAGTGGTAATTTACCACATCCTTGTCGACTTTAACGTCTATGCCTATGTAAATGTGTATTTCAGGCTTGGGGTGTACGGAAAATAACATTGGTTGATAGTGGTAAAGTGGTCATGTCAAATCCATTGAGGCAATCCCTATATAATTTGGAAGATTGTCTTGATGGCGGTGATCTCAAAGCATTGGCAGCAGTTAAAAGTCTCAAGAAAATTTTCCAGTAGTGGTAAATTTAGTAGAACTATTGATTTCATATTATGTGTATATACAATAATTTATTTATATTCTGTGATTTTTATTGCAGGAAGCAGAAGGTGTAGTGATGGCTATACCTATGCCTGGGCACCCGGTAGCTACTCAAGAAGAGAAAAATGTACTTGATGACTGCAGACGTCTTCATGATTTGGTTGACTCTCATGATGCTGTCTTTTTGTTGACTGATACAAAGGAAAGTCGTTGGCTTCCAACTCTATTATGTGCCAACGCTAATAAGGTTAGTTTGACTTCAAGAGTTAAAATTCGATGAAATGGGACCCCTAATCCATATAAATTAAAACCCTCAAAATGAGCGTGAAATGACTAAAAGGAACAAACATGGCGTGGCGATTGAGAAGTATGCTAGTGGGGTAGAAGGGGAATTTTTATTTTTATTTTTATTTTTATTTTTGTTCTTAAACTCGTATTTTAGAACTTCTTGTGATGTAGGAAATCTCTATTATGCCTTTAAGCGTTTCAACTGGCATTGACTTGCTTTTCTTTTTTACTTTGATCTTCAGCTTATAATTACTGCCGCATTGGGGTTTGACAGTTTCTTGGTAATGCGTCATGGTGCTGGTCTTCTCACTGCAACTGATGTGTCAAAAACCGAATTTGTTAGCTCTTTATCTGACAGTGTTGAAGAAATGTCCTTGACATAGAGTGATAGCAAGCTGCAGCTGGGTTGTTACTTTTGCAATGATGTTGTTGCCCCTGTGGATGTATGTAGATTATCCATTTGATCTCCACGAACACATGTCATGTCATGTCACAAGAAAATCACATATGAGTAAAGCCTAGTTGAAGTGTTTCCTAAAATGCATTAACAAATAAATGAGTTCTAAAATTTGCAAAATCTATATTGCAGTCTATATGTTATGTTTGTAAGCATTATTAATTTTCTTCCGCATATCATGCAGTCAACAGCTAACCGCACTTTGGACCAGCAATGTACGGTAACACGTCCTGGGCTTGCTCCTATTGCATAAGCCCTTGCAGTCGAACTCTTAGTTGGGATTTTGCATCCTCCTCTTGGGTAATGCTTCGTTTTTGTACACAAATTATGTTCTTGAGAGTACTTGTAATTTCATATGCATGACTACTCATTCCAAAACATAATCATTCTCATAACGTTGTTTACTTTTGATGCACATTCTCTACAGGATATCAGCAAAAGCTGAATTTGGCAACTCTTTGGATAGTGGAAGTGATGAGCAGCCTCTTGGTATATTGCCCCATCAAGTCGAGACGACACTTTAACAGTTTTCTCAGATGATACTCGTGGGACCACTCCTCGAATAGCTGCATCTGCTTGTTGTCCGAATGGTTATTAATGTTAAATGTCTTCTTGATGTGTTTATATATATGAATTATGGTTTCTAACAAAGTTAGAATCGTTTTGTACAAAGTATGCGCCTCGCCTACGAGAGGCGTGCGCTTTTGCCTCATCGCCCCGCGCTTCGGTTTTTTGACCCTTAGCGCAACGGAGCGCCTCTCGCCTTTTAAAACCCAGCTCCAATCTTCAGACATAGCAATCAAACACGACAAACTTAATATGTAACACGGATAAGGTTTTCCACTCGCCTAGGGTGAGTCTTTGACTTGGATGTGCACGGGATTTCTAACCCTTGCCAGCCCACCCCCAAAAGCGAGATTTGGAATCCTACACCTCTTGTGAGGAGCTTACCACTAGTCATTTTGGTGGTGGTTCAACAAACACAGTACCCCACGTAAAATAACCCAATTCACAAGTTAACTAAACCACCAAAAACATAACAAACCTAAATTTAAAACAAATTAACCAAAACCCAAACATACCCATTACTAAAAATCACATTTGAAGCCAAATTTCACAAATGGGTCATTTTAATTTTACCCATAAACTAACTAATCTAACTAACTTAACCACCCAAAACATAACAAACCCCTAAATTTCAAACAAAATAACCAAAACCCCAACATACCCATTACAAAAAATCACATTTTTATCTCAATTCCATACAAAATAACCAAAACTAAAACATACCCATTAATAAAAATCACATTTTAGCTTAATTCCAACACACCCATTAACAAAAATAACGTGATTTCCAGGTGGTTTCGGAGTATCGGAAAAGGGGTCTTGATTTTGTACTACAAGCCATCAATCATCCTACTTATTTGGAGGATCTCACGGGACTAACCGAGTTAATGAAACCAGCCAACTCTTTTGACCTTGATTGGGATAATGAGACTGATAATGACGACGAAGATTGTGTTGAAATCTGATTCTCTTGCGTTGCGTGTTCCTGGGGTAAATTCTCAAGTTATGGAGCATGTGATATTGCTCACTTTTACTTTGACAATTGTACAGAAACAGGATTAGTAGGCTGTAGCCATGTTCTTAATGAATTTACTTGATGTAAATGACAGTCGGACCTTATTATTGAATAAATTATTTGATGTGCACTTCACATTGTTCTGAGTTGACATGCTTTCGGAGCTGGCTAACCGTCTCGGAAGACGGTGTAAGATGAGAGGATAAAGTGACCTGTCCCACTTGTACAAGATAGATGTATGTATCAGTTTATGTATCGTGTAATGGCTAAGCGTTTGTCTTGCTCGTGCTGAAAACAACTAACAACAATGACACTCAATCCCGTCTCACGGTAGTGGTTAAAACAAGCACATAGCTATTTTAATGTTATGAGTGACTTCAATGATAAAAGTTAAATACTATGCTAATAATCTCCATCTATATTATCTATAGGGATAGGGATAAGAATAAAAAAAATGCATCTAGCTTGTTCTCATTTTTATTGTTTTGTGTAGCTTTTTTTCGTTCTTTTGCTATTAAAATACAAAACTTTTAGATTTTAACTTTTGTATGTATTTTGTTCATGTACGATGACTATTTTACTCTTTGATGTTAACAAGATGATTAAAAAACATAAGAGTATAATAGTCATGAAACCTACCATCTCCAAGTCAACGTCACATTACCATTTAACAAATCACCAAACCCATCATCAAAATGCCGTAATGGTGACCACAAAATAAAACACAAAATAATACTTCAACTTTAGTCTAAACAAACCTTACAATACACTTTTCCACACACACAAAATATGCACCACCTTCAGTGATATGCACCACCAAACCGTGGCTTATTTCTTCCTTTAATGCGTGGAGTGGCGGGTGTAATGGGAGACCGCACACAAAGATGGTTATGGTACTTTTTAGAAGGGCCGATCACGGTCCAATAACTAGACCGGACAAATCAGGACGGATCGAAAACAGATTTGGTCCAATATGTTGGGTTTTATAATCTAATTAACCATATTAATTATCACGAGTACGCAGCGGAATAAATGATCACGTGTAGAACATATTAATTATTAGACGAGCTTTATAGACGTGTACAATACCATCCATGTCAGTCTTTTTCTTAAAAAGCCACCTGCTCCCAACGGTCTTACAACCAGGAGGAAGATCGACCAGGACCCATACCATATTGTCCATCATGGATTGTATTTCCGCATTCATAGCATCAATCCACTTATTAGATTCTAAATCCAACATTGCAGCTTTATAGCTAGTGGGTTCATTAAGATCCCCTAGACTATGCTCCTCCACCTCTACATTTAGACATAAGCGGTTTGGAGCTCGATGTGTCCTTTCGGACCTACGAATCGGAATCACTTCCTCTTGCGGTGGTTCAAAACCCTCCACCTCTTGAGGAATGTTGCTAGTGATTTCAGAAGGTGTTGTATCTTCTTCTTCTTGAATTTCTTCAAGATCTACCGCCCTCCCACTGATTTCTTGACTTATGAGACGCTTCTCAAAGAATTCAGCATACCTTGCAACAACAATTTTGTTTTCAGGTGGGAAGTAGAAATAGTAACCCATCGTTTCCTTTGGGTATCCTATGAAGATACACTTAACAGATCTTTGTTCGAGTTTGTCAGGCGTATCTCTCTTCACAAGAGCCTCACATCCCCAGACCTTTATGTAAGACAAGTTTGGAACTTTTCCATACCACAATTCATATGGTATTTTGTCAACCTTCTTAGTTGGAACCATATTGAGAATGCGTGTTGCAGACTCTAGAGCATAATCCCAAAAGGATAAAGGTAGAGTTGTAAGATTCATCATAGATCGCACCATATCTAATAAAGTGCGGTTTCTCCTCCCAGACACTCCATTATGTTGTGGTGTGTATGGAGGAGTAAGCTGTTGAACAATTCTGTTAGCTTTTAGATAATCTTTAAACTCTTGGCTAATGTATTCGCCACCAAATGTAATTTTTATGAGAAGAAAAGAAGGGATCTTAACCCTCCATCTAACCCTCCTTTTTTAGATCTAATTGCTTAGATTAAATTACAATTAACACTAATTTACTAAACAAGGGTACTTTTGTAATTTAAATTAATATATAAAAAACACACACACATATTCCTCACACTTGAGGTGAAAACCAATACTCCCTCTCACTACACTTATCAAAACCACCACTACATCGATCAAAACCACCAGTAAACCGCCACCATAACCACCGCTGCACCGCCTTATCACCGCCATTCAAACCATCGCCGTTTAAACCACCACTACACCACCGAATAGAACCACCACTACACCAAGCAACTATAACAGAACCGCCATTGGAGGACCAATCATCGTCGTCGCCATAGCAACACATTTCTGTCACTAAATTGGAGGTTAAAATTGGCTCTTCAAAAGGTTAAAGTCTTACACTTTCATCAGTAATCGGTATTCAGATTGACGATTGCTTGTAATATTTGTTCATTTAGTACTTTTATCGCTATTATCGCAGCAAATTGATTCAATTATATAATGCATATCAACTGTTTGATGAAATGCCTGAACCAATATTGCGCAAGCTATCAACTTTATTTGCTGATTCATTGTTTTAGTAGTCTTGATAGTACTTATGGTTATGCTTTATTAATTATAGATTTAGTTTTCACTTGACAAAGGTATAGGTGAACGACTTCAATAAGCACATTTACAAGTACAAGTATTATAAGATATGTGAACAACCCCGTCACATATGAAAATATACGTCTTGTGCCTTTTTAAGATGTGTGAACAACTTCTTCACATGTGAAAATATATGTCTTGTAGCTTTATAAGATATGTGGAAAACATCTTCACATGTGAAAATATACATCTTGTAGCTTTTTAAGATGTGTGAAGAACTTCGTCACATGTGAAAATATACGCCTCGTAGCTTTTTATAATGTGTGAAAAACCTCTTCACATGTGAAAATATACGTTTTGTAGCTTTTTAATATGTGTGAAAAACCTCTTCACATGTGAATATATACGTCTAAGTACTATAGAGAGCTAGCTAGCTCATACATCTCTGCACCAATTATCCCCCACTCCCTCTGTCTGTTATAATGTGTAATTATTCGGCTAGGGTACGCCAATTTGTTTGGATGACTTGGTCTCAGATTATAAGTATATTTAAATATGATTCGGTTTCGTTTATCAGTTACTCCATTTTTTACTATTGTGTTGGCGGAAACTTCATTAACATTTTGGCTGAAGTCCCTCAAACAGGAAAGAAAAGGCACATCCCCGAAAGAGATTCCAAACTAATGTATTTGTTGCAGGAAGCCCTTCGGGGGGGGGGGATGCAGAACTTGCCATTGTTTGTGTTGTTTCTCTCGCACAAAGGTAATGTTATCATGTCTAGAGGTAGTCATTTTGACCTGTTCAAATAAAAGGCACATTCGGATTCTGTATTACATCCCTCCCTCTATTTATATTTATATTTTATACTTTGGAACTTCTTTTACTTAGTTGACCCATTACGCAACCGGACCATTCTTTTTTCCATCCTTATCTGTCCCACTCTTTACAGGTCAGGTGTACCGGCACTCGTCGTGCTCGCTGTGAATAATCTCGTATGCAAGGCTACAAACGTGACAGCCCTTGGATTACACCCATAATTGAATCCATTTTCAAGTAACAGGAGTGACATTTACATTTTTTTTTTTTTTTTTTTTTGTTTATTTTTTTTTTTTTTTTTCTTTTTTTTTTTTTTTTTTTAGCAAGATTTTCTATCATAAGTCCTTTGTGAGAAAATATTTCCTAGAGGTTATTTGTGAAATTGTCAAGCGAATTGAATCCAGTGATGAACCATCATTTCTATAGAGCACATATGAAAGAATTTCTTATAAAACTTAAATTGTCGTGAAAAGTTGCGTGAATCATGGGGTTATGGAGAAGCCCTTTCTGTATCTGAAAAAATTTAAAGGGAAATAAGTTGATGGAACTTTTAGAAAAGCACAAACAGGGGATGGCAAAATCGGCGGGTCAGATGGGTTGAGTAACGCGGGTCGGAACGAGTAACATAGTTGGTTTTGAGATGACAGACATGTCATCCATCTGATGTTTTGTCCATGTTAACTCTAAATACGTCAATATAGATTCCCCCTTGCTATAACTCGAATTGCATGGTGCATGCTGCTGAGAGAAAATGCCAAACAATTGTTGTTAGATGATATTTACAAAAAACCCAGGACCCCTTCAATTTGATGGTCCAGGTGCCGATTCTCGGGTTATGAGCTTGTGTGTTGAGGAGTTAGATTATATGGTCCATAAAAAAGTTAAACTAAAAACTTGAGAATGTGCTTACTTTACAAATCTCAATAGCTTTACCTTCACTATGTAGTTATTTGCTTTTGAAGACGCTAATTTTCTTATGTTTTATGGCTTATGATATAGGTACGAGTTATGGTTAAACCAGGTTGTTCTCAGGATGTTTGGAATTATCTAAGGATATGAGCCATTTCCATTAGAAAAGTCAAATTGGTGCAGATTCAATAATTGGTAGTGCTTGGTTAAGGTCATATTAATCATTGATGATACAGTTTTGGTCACCATGGTACAACAATCAGGACCAGTTTCCAACATGAAGAGTCTTGGAAACTCTTTTGTCCATGTACCATCTTTAACCCATACGTCTTTCCATAGATTAATTGAGTTATTACCTAACTTCCGGATAAGTATGAACGCTAATTTAGGACATATGACAGCTTGTAAGATACTTTTAATACTTTTCCAAGGATCTTTGACTGTAAAAGAGTAGTGAATATGATCAGACATGCCACCCTCAATCCCAAGTATTTATTTGATGATTGTACTGCGTAGAGGATTAGGCTCAGTTCGTAATCGCCACCACGACTTCGAAAGCATTGTGAGGTTGCTAACAGAAGGACTACCAATAGAAAGACCTCCCATCTTTTTAACAGGTGGAGTGATAGATTTTTGCAACTGATTGCTCATCAGAATCTGAATCACTCCTTTATTCATGATCCTTGGCCTGACATGACCCTTGTTTAGAGCCTGAAGTGGAACTTTAAGAAAATGACAAGATTACTCCCAAGTTCTTGTGTAAACCACTCCATGTATGGAGATCGTAGCCTGAAGTGTACCTCTAAGAAAATTGTATTCATTTCAGAAGAGGCATTGAATTATTAATTCTAACGGGTCAGGTTTGAGGGTGTTTCATAGAGCTATGATGAAAGTCACATTGCTTATGTTGCAGAGGAACCAGGCTACAAGAAAGATAGTGGTTAGAATTTGACTTGGCACATGTTATGATTCTGAATTCATTGATGTTTATGGCTTAATACCCCTGTTGTTCTTGACTTCTAGTGATGACAGTCTAGTGGTCTATAAAGGCAGTGAGTCCATCATACATAAGTATCACAGTAAGCACTAAGAATAGTCCAAACATAATACATGACCTTATAACAGCGAGTATATTGTTGATCATATGAATTTCAAGGTAAATATTGCTATAATAGTTTAATTTAAGTATTTATGTATGTATCATGACGTGGATAACTAAATACATACATATATTAGGCATGATGGAGCATGCCACAACCCGTTGTATAAGTTGAAGAAGGCCTCTTATAATTTTAGCAAAGAAATAGGGAGAGGAGCCAGTGGGATTGTGTACAAATGAGTATTGGTAGATAATGGAAGTCTGCGCAATCAAACGTCTTGAGGAATTTAGTAACAACCAAGGTGAAGCTAAACTTATAGCTGCTGATATAAGTACCCTTAGGAGGCTTAATCACATGAATTTAAATAAGTTTTGGGGTATTGTGCTCAAAGAAAGGACAGAGTACTGGTGTACAAGTACATGGAAAATGGGTCATTGGCTGAAAATAGGCCATTGGCTAATAATGGATCTTGCTTGCCACATTTTAGATCTTTTACATGTTCTAAAATGTTTCCCTATCTGTAACAATGGAATGCGAAGATTTAGCTGCATTCATATGTGGATTAAGTGATTATGAGGTAACTTTACCTGACAACAACGATAGTACCCTGTGAGATTAGATCTAATTTTATTGAAGACACATTGTAGGTGATTAAGAAGTAATTATTTCTTTATGCATTTATTCTGATAAATAATATATTTATCTATTAATAAGAATAGGCGACAAAAGGTTGGTAATTTGGAAAGCTGACCTGGTGTTTTTGAAAATTGCAGAAAGTGGATCCTAGTGAAGTTGTGGTGGGCAAAGATGACAAGACGCTTATGTTGGTTTTTGATGAGGTACTTGGTGGAGTGCTTAATGAACTATGAAGGGCTTCTATAATGGGTATAATCTTTACTTAGAGCTGTGTATATGCAAACAAGTATCCACCAAAAAAACCAACAAAAGAAAAGCTTTGTAAGGCTAGTTTATATATAGTCTAACAACAATTACCTAAATTCAATTCACAAGTTGATCCACCCAAAAGAAATAAAGTAAAACTGGCTCTCATTGCCTCACTATTCGACCAAAGGGCTGATATTTCTAATGTCCTCCGCTACTGTATCTGCAACGCTATTTTGAGTTTCAAAAACCGAATAGTTTATACCGCCATTGTCCTCTCCTGTTGTATCTGCAACACCGTTTTGAGTTTCGGAAACCAAATAGTTTATATCGCTATTGTCCTCCCCTGCTGTATCTAGAACACCGTTTTGAGCTTCGGGAAGCGATGGTTTAATGTTGCCATTGTCCATCGCTGCTGTATCTGCAACACCGTTTTAAGCTTCAGGAACCAAAAGGTTGATATTGCAATTGTCCTCAGCTTCTGTATCTGTAACAATGTTTTAAGCTTCTGGGAACAAAGGGTTGATACACCTGTTGTCCTCCACTGTGTATCTGCAACAACGTTTTGAGCTTTGGGAACCAAAAGGTTGATATTGCTATTTTCCTCCCTGCTATATCTGCAACACCGTTTTGATCTTCAGGAATATCCTTTTGTAGCATTGATGTTCCTTTAAATGTCATCATAGCTGAGCATGTATGCTTGAGGTCTTTAAGCTGGAACCCAAACATAAGACTAATAAGTTATCAAGTAGAAATGTATTGAATGACAAACATAAGCAGTGTTCTAAAATGCTTTATGTAACGGGTCAGACTGAGTTGATCTGCAATCACTTTTAGTCCTTTTTTGATTTTTCATAGAATTAATATATTAAATAAGTATTACAAAAGCTATGTTTTTTAATAATATCTTATTCTATTCTAAGGATTAACGGTAAATGCTCAAATATTTACACTATGGCCAACGTTCAGCTTGCTCAACCCATTACACTATGGCCAAAATCAACCCATTTACTAATCATTGGGTCTTCATCTGCCATCTGCTATAGGGAGTTTTTGTTAATGTATTAAATTATGGTCACAACATGGATATGACTTTTTGTTTGCAATCTCTTGTAGTCCGAGTACCTTTGTATGTGTACTTAACATAACAAGAGCAATCCCTAACCTACGAAATCTTTTCGGATTATGGAAATATGGGATATAACTCGTAGTTAGAACTTTCAATCTTAATACGATTTCCTTTGGCTACTCCCTTCTTTTTACATGTTTGTAGCATATCTTGGACGCCTTATGAATACGAATTTCATGGTTATAGCATGTGTTTGATGTAGTTGGTACGTTACTGCTAATATGACCCGTACGTGGTTAGGTTATCCATGGTAAGTGGTAGCTTAATAAAAGTTGATTTTGAAAAAAGTTAATTGACACCAAGGGACTATCATTTCCCTATAATATTTTGGTTTCATTCTGGCTCTTAAGTGTCATTTACCACTTCATATAGCTTTAGCATGCATTTGTGTTACAGATCATGAATGAACCATTTTAACTCATGTTTATAATTTAATATTTGCGTGACAGGACATGATGGAACCTACTGTCAGCCCAGATGGTTCTTGGCATCAAAATCATGTTGGGGCATCGTTCATGGATATTGGTTCACTTATGTATTTAATTCCTAGCTACAACCCGTATGGTATACAGTCTTTCTTGAGTGAAGGTATGTTTGGCTGCTTGTGGAATTCTGAATACACCAGTGAGCCAAAATACTAAAGTCGTGCATCGCGGGCCATTAAATCGACTTTGGGTATTAAAAGTTCAACAAAGTCCAATGGTTCTTAACTTCTTACTTTAAAAGACATTACCCTCTTGATGTGTAGTCACGACAATCAACTTCTGATCTTTCTTAGTTGCTTCAGTCTCCGCATCTCTGGTCATTAAACCAGGTGTGTATCCAAAACTAGCACTATGTTGACATGTTTCTAATCAATTAAGGGATGATCTTATTAAGGTAACCATATATAATGTGGTCATAACTGAACTTTCTACGACAGGTTTTTCTTTTGGGGAAATAAGTTGTATACAGACAAGAAATAAGGTCGCATGTTGTCACTTTTCATCATATGGAAAGTTGCTAGCTAGTGTCGGCCATGAAAAAAGGTAAGAGGTCGCGTTAGACATGACAATGGTAAAAGGTTAAACGGGCGGAGCGAGCTAATCAAGTCAATAGGCGCTGGCTTTTAAACGAAAGCACATATAAAGCTTGTTTCAGTTTTTATAGGATATAAAGAGATTAAATTTTCTAGTCTTACATTTTTCATGTTTCATAGGGTGCTTGAGCTTGAGCACTGTGAGGATTTGAAAACTCAGAGCAAGGTGGTCAATGGCGGAGCTAGTAGGGTGACTAGTGGGTGCTGAGCCACCCCTAATCAACCTACTTTATTCATTAATTACTTATGTTACAAGCCGCTTTTCCACTGGTTTTTTACTTTCGGCCCCACTTATCACTATAACATTTTGTGTTAATCACGGTCGACCTCCCTTAACTAAAAATCCTAGCTCTACCTGAAGGTTACATGGATGAAATCCTTTGCTTGTTAACAATGCTAAGCACAAGATCAGTATGGGACATTATGTTTTTCAGAATTATTGTAACCTGTAACTCTATTTTATTTTTGGTCACTATTGATTTACAGACTAGTCAACTTATACTCGCGCAGTAGAGCACTTATTCTTACAGAGCTAATGTATCTTATAGTTTTCTACATGTACTACAATCTATTATGAGAGCAAACGTATCAAATTCGTAGTATGGAGAAACAGAGCGAAAAGTTCCAACTTGAAGCATCAATCTACCTTCAAGAGTTCCTGCGCACATACAGAGCTCTGTTCACAATCATGTTACAGTTCCACTAAACGATTTAGGCTTCTCATCTATATCATATGGAAAAATGTTGCGGGGGGGCGTTGGGGTGTTGCATGTACGCCAACGGTCCTTGTTAACGTGAGATGCATGGTACTTTACTTATTATACAAAATGAGAGCCATCTCAGTACGCGTATAAATCTACATTATCTGCTGCTCAACAGGAACATAAAATTGTAGAATGTGAACAAAAGATTATTGCATGAACACTTGATTAATTCTAACGATTGTGCGGGTATATATTAGATATATGTCTAGGTATTGGACATGAGCAACAGACAGGTCTCTATAAGTCTATTTATGGAGATTGGTTCAAAAAAGTACTGAGGCAAACTTGTACGTGATGCAGTAGCATGTGACAACAACACACATGGACATGTAGATCTTTAAGTATGCGACATTCTTGATCTGTCACTGTAAATACAAGAATCATTCTATGGAAAACATATTGTTGCTCATTGTAGAGAAACTTGTTGGCTGTTAAGGTATGTAAATACACTATAATTTGTTATTCCCAGCAACTTTATACTACTGTCGTTATTGGTAGTTGAGCGGTTGGCGATTACCCTCTTCTATATGTTCAAAACACATTAGTTAATTTCCCCCTTGCATGCCATCAAACCACTAAACTTATTATTTGCTAATGTTGGGAAGTCAAATGATCTATTTAACCAGATATGATAATTATTTACTCACAAAGACTTTGTTTTGGTTCTTTGTTAGTCAACCTCCTTACAAACGATAGATTATCTTATCGTTTACAATTGATAGCGGAAGTGGCAGTAGCACCATATAGTTTTTTTTTCCAGTCATTTATATCATCATACATATAATAGCCCCTCACATTTTTTAAGAGATCTCTATAAAATGAAGTTGCAAATTTGTGAAACATGGTTTTTTGGAAATTTAAACGTTGCAAATCAAGATATCCTCTAGTACAAGAAGAAAAGCCTGTTCGGCCACATGAGTGTCATCAATTTTTAGTAGGTGAAGGGTATACTGGGGATCAAGTTTATTTATGATGATTTTGCTTTTTAATGTTGTGCTCCCTTTGTCCCTTAAAATTTTAAAAAGTATACTCATAGTCCTTGGGGGAATTCTCCTTTCAAGTTCTAAAAACAGCCTTTTGTAGTACAAAGATCATGAAAATTTGCGGGCCAGTAAGTTTTTGTGATAAAAATACAATGTAATATATAAGATACTCGTAACATGAAAACGTGCCAAAGTTGTTAGAAATGACCCTTTTCCATTAGCCACAGAGTCTCAAAATGGCATAGTCGTTAGATCCTCATGGCACATTAGAATCTTCAAGAAATTGGCTTTTCTATAGTCTATAATGATTGTTGCTGACTTTACAATCTATATGTTAATTGCAGAAAGGAGAATGGCTGCACAACATGCAGTATAGGAAGGAGGAGGGCATAGGAAGCAAAGTTGTACAGCTAACGCAAGGCTAGTTTGAGCTACCCTTTTTCCTCTCTCTATTCTATCTCCTAGCTAGTCACGGCTCTCGATTTGCAAATAAAGTTTGGTTGGTTGGTACTGTGTATAAACTATACATTTTATCTTTTTAGGTTTATAACATAGAGTTGCTATTTATAAGAAAGAATCTGAGAGGCCCTGGGGTAGTTCCTAGATGCTGGTGCAGAGCTAATAATTGATGACGATATCAAGGGCGGTAGTGTAAAGATGATGGAAAAGGGAAAGGTGAGGTAGTTTTGTGATTGCACAAAAATGTTGCTCATATCAAAGAGTTGATGTTTCTAAGCAGATCGAGAGTTGGATTATCGTTTTCACGTATTATGCTATTTGAAGTTTAAAACACTTTTTATGCATTTGATCATGTCTTCTTTATGTTTCTTTTCTTCCATTCTTGCATCTATATTTTTTGATTTTTCCTGTAAAGCAAGCTGTCCATTCTTTTATTATGTTGTCCAAGAACCTAAGTCATTCACAGCCTTACTGACTCAGCGTGCCCGGTCGCCATAGACTCGACTGCGAGGGCGCCCGCGACAGAGCTGTTATGAGATAGGTCAGTTAGCCACTTTATGGTACCTTAGGTTGGAAACGTAAAAGGAAGCTAATAACTCATCATGCAGCGTCACATCAGTTTTTTCCTCTCTCCAACTTAAACACTAAACAGATGAACTACCTTGCACACGCCTCACAATAACTTGACCAATCACTATAACACATATACAAACATATACCATAAAAGTTATGGTGAAACTACACCGCAGAACTGCGCAGGAACTTAATAGCAAGTCCCCCTAAACCCAAACGTGACCTACCTAAGTGGTTTTTGGCGAGCATTACAACTCAAGACGCTACACACTCCAAATTTACACTTAATACTCTAATTTTTCAACCGTAAATAACACCGATCACCACCCTTACAACTAAAACTCACCTTAGTCACCATTTTTTTATTTAAATACTTTTATTCATAAACTAAAAACGTGAATATTAACGTTAACGTAAACGTACGAAATTAATAAAAACGTAAACTAAATTAAAAACTTTTATATATAAATTAAAAACATTACATAGACTTCAAATATTAAAAAATATTACAAACAAAGCTAAAACTAAACATTACGAGACAAGTGTTCGATCAAATTGTGATGATCTGATCCACCTCAAAACTTGTTGCACTTTGTTCATACGTTTTGTTACCATGTTGTCGGCTGATGTGCTTCCTCTAGGAGCCATGTGGGAGATATCGCATAATTTTTGTATTTTCGAACCATATTATGTAATATGATCATGTTACATCATATTACTAATACCTTTCTTTTTAGCGCTCGTAAATGGGATTGACTATATGGCCTATTTCTTCTTTCAGACACACTTCGCCTTATGTCATCATGGTCTGGAATCGTCTTAAACGATTGTCCTGCCCATTCCGGATAATCCTCAACAAGAAAAGTATCCACATAGATAAGTTAACAGCCGTTAGCCCCCATAAGGGAATCTCTGGTGCTCGTCTGGGTTTTGATATCATTATATAAAGGTATTGGATATAAAATTGTTATGTTTAATAGGCGATTATTTACGTTTTGTAAAAACATCTTCACGCGTGCAAATTATGGTTAAGGATTAAAGCTTTTATCTTACTTGCGTATTTTCTTATACTAGAAGTACAAAATTAAGAGATATTGATGTTTAATATACGCTTATATAAGTTTCTAAGAATATCATCACGTGTGCAAATATTGAAGCTTTGTCTTACCTAAAGCGGGATTTTTTATACTAGAAGCATAAATAGGAGATATTGATATTTAGTAGACGATTATTTAAGTTTTGTAAGAATATCTTCATGCGTGCAAATTATGAGTAAGGATTTAAGCTTTTATGTTATTAGCGTATTTTTATACTAGAAGTGCAAAAATATGAGATATTGATGTTTAGTAGATGATTGTTTAAGTTTTGTAAGAATATCTTCACGCATGCAAATTATGAGCAAATATTGAAGATTTGATTTTACAAGCTTATTTTTTATACTAGAAGTGTAATAATAGAAGATATTCATGTTTAATATATGATTATTTAAGTTTTGTAAGAATATCTTCACGCGTGCAAATTATGTGCAAGGATTAAAGCTTTGATCTTACTAGCGCATTTTTTTATACCAGAAGTGCAAAAATAGGATATATTTATATTTAATAGATGATTATTTAAGTTTTGAATGAATATTTTCGCCCGTACAATTTACGAGCAAAAATTGATGCTTTTATCTTACTTGCATATTTTTTTATACTAAAAAGTGTTGAATTACGAGATATTGGTGTATAATAAATGATTATTTAAGTTTTTGTACTAAGTTAAATTCACATGATGAAAATTATTGAGCAGGATTTAAAAATTTTATCTACTATTGGTATTTCTTATACTAGAAGTGCAAAAATAAAAGAATATTCGCTATTTATAATAATGATGAAATAATTATAAAGTTTTGTAAAACATCATTCACTTGCGTGCAAATTATAAGCACACAATTGGAAGAATATCTTTTAATTAGCGTATTTTTAACTAACAAGGTGCAAAAATCTGATATAATTGTTGTTTACTAGACGAATATTTAAGTTTTGTAAGAATATCTGCACTCGTGCAAATTATGAGCAATTCTTAAAGCTTTGATCTTACTAGCGTTTTTTATACTAGAAATGCAAAAATATGGAAATTCATGATTAATAGATGATTATTTTAGTTTTGTAAGAATATATCTTCACATGTGCAAATTATGAGCAAGGATTTAAGATTTGATCTTACTTGTGTATTTTTTGTACTAGAAGTGCAAAATGATAAAATATTGAACAGTCTAATAAGACGCAATAGTGTTAATTTTATAAAAGTATCTTCACGCGTGAAAATTATGAGCAAGGATTGAAGCATTGCTCTTACTAGCGTATTTTTTATATTCGAAGTGAAAAAATAGGAATATTCATGTTTATTACACGATTATCTAAATTTTTTAAAAATATCTTCACAACTGCTGCAATTATGAGCAAGGGATTGTGAAAGTCCTGTTATCTTACTAGCGTATTTTTTGTACGAGAAGTGCAAAAATATTAGATTTTTATGTCTAATAGACGATTATTTAAATTTTTGTAAGAATATATCTTCACATTTGCAAATTATGAGCAATGATTTAAGAATTGATCTTACTTGTGTATTTTTTATACTACATGTGTAAAATAATAAAATATTGATAGCTAATAGACGATTATTTAAGTTTTATAAAAGTATCTTCACGCACGCAAATTATGAGCAAATATTAAAGCATTGCACTTACTAGCGTATTTTTAATACTATAAGTTCAAAAATAGGTAATAGTGATATTTAATAGCAATTTTTTAAGTTTTGTAAAAATATCTTCACGCGTGCAAATTATGAGCATGGATTGAAGCATTTCTCTTACTAGCGTATTTTTTGTACTAAAAGTGTAAAAATATTAAATATTTACGTCTAATAGACGATTATTTAAGTTTTGTAAGAATAACTTCACACGTGCAAATTATGAGCAAGGATTGAAGATTTTATCTTACTAGTTGTATTTTTTTTATACTAGAAGTGAAAAAATTCGAGATATTTATATTTAATAGACGATTGTTTAAATTTTGTAAAACATCTTCGCGCGTGAAAATTATGGTTAAGGATTAAAGCTTTTATTTTACTAGCGTATTTTTTTACTAGAAGTACAAAATCAAGAGATATTGATTTAAGGAAAAATTACACGGATCGTCCCTGTGGTTTACCCAGAAATCATGTTTCGTCCCTATTTGATTTTAATTACACTGATGGTCCCTAATTTTAAAACTAATTGCACTGATGGTCCCTATTTTTCAAAAATAGGGACTAACTGTGTAATTAGTTTGTTTGAAATTTGTTACACGGATAGTCCCTATTTTCCAGAATAGGGACTATCAGTGAAACATGTTTGATAAAATAGGGACCATCAGTGTAATTAAAATCAAATAGGGACGAAACATGATTTTTGGGTAAACCACAGGGACGATCCGTGTAATTTTTCCTTGATTTAATATACGTTTATCTAAGTTTTTAAGAATATCTTCACGTGTGCAAATATTGAAGCTTTGATCTTATTGGATGATTTTTTATACTATAAATGCAAAAATAGGAGACATTGATGCTTAATAGACGATTATTTAAGTTTTGTAAGAATATATTTTCACATGTGCAAATTCATGAGATAAAGATATAACAGATTTGATCATACTTTGTGTATTTTTTGTACTAAAAGTGCAAAATGATAAAATATTAGAAATCTAATAGAATGTATTAATTAAGTTTTATAAAAGTAACTTCACGGCATGCATATTATGAGCAAAGGATTGAAGCATTAGCTCTTACTACGTATTTCATTTATATTATCAGTGAAAAATAGAAATATTCACTTGTTTATTACACGTTTATTAAGCTTTTAAACAAATCTTCACATCATAGCAAATTATGAGCAAGGATTGAAGCTTACTTTTTGACATAATGACAGTTTTACCCTTAACTAATTAATTAAAATCTTCTTTAAAGTTTGTAATAATAATTTCAAATAAGGGTAATGTAGTAAACTTCATCAAGATTCTCTATCTATTTTTAGTAGTGGACAATTAATTTGGGACATCCCAAAAAGGAAACATGGACAATAAAAATGGGACGGAGGGAGTATAAGATACTTGTAACATGAAAACGTGCCAAAGTTAGAAAATGACATTTTCCATTAGCCGTCTCAAAATGGCAATTGTTGCAGATCTCATGGCACATTAGAATCTTCAAGAAATTGGCTTTTCTATATTCTATAATGATTGTTGCTGACTTTACAATCTATATGTTAATTGCAGAAAGGAGAATGGCTGCACAACATGCAGCATAGGAAGGAGGAGGGCATAGGAAGCAAAGTTGTACAGCTAACGCAAGGCTAGTTTGAGCTACCCTTTTTCCTCTCTCTGTTCTATCTCCTAGCTAGTCACGGCTCTCGATTTGCAAATAAAGTTTGGTTGGTTGTACTTGATAAACTGTACATTCTATAGGTTTTTAAGGTTTATACATAGAGTTGCTTATTATAAGAAAGAATCTGAGAGGCCCAGGGGTTGTTCCTGATGCTGGTGCAGAGGCTAAATAATTGATGACGATATCAAGGGCGGTAGTGTAAAGATGATGGAAAAGGGAAAGGTGAGGTAGTTTTGTGACTGCACAAAAATGTTGCTCATATCAAAGAGTTGATGTTTCTAGGCAGATCGAGAGTTGGATTATCGTTTTCACGTATTATGCTATTTGAAGTTTAAAACACTTTTTATGCATTTGATCATGTCTTCTTTATGTTTCTTTTCTTCCATTCTTGCATCTATATTTTTGGTATTTTTCTGTAAAGCAAAGCGTCATTCTTTTATGGCTGTTGCCATGAACCTTAAGTCATCAAAGCCTTTCTGACTCAGCGTGGCCCGGTCGCCCTACGCGACTGGCGACTGAGTTGTTATGAGATAGTCAGCTATGCCACTTTATTGGTACCTTAGGCTGGACGGTAAAAGGAATCCAAATTCACCTGACATCGTCACATCAGCTTTCTCTCTCCAACTTTAAAACTCAGTACAACTCATGCGCTCTCTCTCCAAATTTAAAACTTAATACACCTCATTTTTCAACCGTAATAACACCTCACCTTTCAACTAAAACTCACCTTAGTCACAATTTTTTTTATTTAAATACTTTTATTCATAAACTAAAAACGAAATATTAACGTAAACGTAAACGTACGAAATTAATAAAAACATAAACTAAATTAAAAACTTTTATTCATAAATTAAAAACATTACATAGACTTCGAATATTAAAAAATATTACAAATAAAGCTAAAACTAAACATTACGAGACAAGTGTTCAATCAAATTGTGATGATCTTATCCACCTCATAACTTGTTGCACTTGTTCATCGTTTCGTACCATGTTGTCCGGCTGATGTGCTTCCACCAGGAGCCATGTGGGAGATATCACATATTTTTTGTATTTTCGAATCATATTATGTAATATGATGCATGTGTACATCATATTAATAATCCTTTCTTTTTTTAGCGCTCGTGTGGGATTGACTAGTATGGCCTATTTCTTCTTCAGAACACAAATTCGCTTATGGTCATCATGGTTCTGGAATCGTCTTAACGAGTGTCGCCAATTCCGGATATATCTCGTCAACAAGATAGTATCCACATGGATAAGTTACGCCGTTAGCCACAAAAGGAATCTCTGGTGCTCGTCCGGTTTTGAGATCATTAAATAAAGGGGATTGATATAAAATGTTGATGTTTAATAGGCGATTATTTACGTTTTGTAAAAACATCTTCACGCGTGCAAATTATGGTTAAGGATTAAAGCTTTTATCTTACTTGCGTATTTTTTTTACTAGAAATACAAAATTAAGAGATATTGATGTTTAATATACGCTTATATAAGTTTCTAAGAATATCTTCACGTGTGCAAATATTGAAGCTTTGATCTTACCAGCGGATTTTTTATACTAGAAGTGCAAAAATAGAAGATATTGATGTTTAGTAGACGATTATTTAAGTTTTGTAAGAATATCTTCATGCGTGCAAATTATGAGTAAGGATTTAAGCTTTTATGTTATTAGCGTATTTTTATACTAGAAGTGCAAAAATATGAGATATTGATGTTTAGTAGACGATTGTTTAAGTTTTGTAAGAATATCTTCACGCATGCAAATTATGAGCAAATATTGAAGATTTGATTTTACAAGCTTATTTTTTATACTAGAAGTGCAATAATAGAAGATATTCATGTTTAATATATGATTATTTAAGTTTTGTAAGAATATCTTCACGCGTGCAAATTATGTGCAAGGATTGAAGCTTTGATCTTACTAGCGCATTTTTTATACCAGAGTTGCAAAAATAGGATATATTGATATTTAATAGATGATTATTTAAGTTTTGTAAGAATGTATCTTCACATGTGAAAATTATGAGCAAGGATTTAAAATTTTATCTTACTAGTGTATTTCTTATACTAGAAGTGAAAAATTATAAGATATTGATATTTAATAGATGATTATTTAAGTTTTGTAAAAACATCTTCACACGTACAAATTATGAGCAACAATTGAAGAATTTCTTTTATTAGCGTATTTTTATACTAAAAGTGCAAAAAATATGATATATTGTTGTTTACTAGACGAATATTTAAGTTTTGTAAGAATATCTACACTCGTGCAAATTATGAGCAAATCTTAAAGCTTTGATCTTACTAGCATTTTTTTTATACTAGAAATGCAAAAATATGGGAATTCATGATTAATAGACGATTATTTAAGTTTTATAAGAATATATCTTCACATGTGTAAATTATGAGCAAGGGTTTAATATTTGATCTTACTTGTGTATTTTTTGTACTAGAAGTGCAAAATGATAAAATATTGATATCTAATAGACGATTATTTAAGTTTTATAAAAGTATCTTCACGCGTGAAAATTATGAGCAAGGATTGAAGCATTGCTCTTACTAGCGTATTTTTTGTACTAGAAGTGCAAAATAATAAAATATTGATAGCTAATAGACGATTATTTAAGTTTTATAAAAGTATCTTCACGCACGCAAATTATGAGCAAATATTAAAGCATTGCACTTACTAGCGTATTTTTAATACTATAAGTGCAAAAATAGGTAATAGTGATATTTAATAGCGATTTTTTAAGTTTTGTAAAAATATCTTCACGCGTGCAAATTATGAGCAGGGATTGAAGCATTTCTCTTACTAGCGTATTTTTTGTACTAGAAGTGCAAAAATATTAAATATTTATGTCTAATAGACGATTATTTAAGTTTTGTAAGAATAACTTCACACGTGCAAATTATGAGCAAGGATTGAAGATTTTATCTTACTAGTTGTATTTTTTTATACTAGAAGTGAAAAAATTTGAGATATTGATATTTAATAGACGATTGTTTAAATTTTGTAAAACATCTTCGCGCGTGCAAATTATGGTTAAGGATTAAAGCTTTTATTTTACTAGCGTATTTTTTTACTAGAAGTACAAAATTAAGAGATATTGATTTAATATACGTTTATCTAAGTTTTTAAGAATATCTTCACGTGTGCAAATATTGAAGCTTTGATCTTATTGGATGATTTTTTATACTATAAATGCAAAAATAGGAGACATTGATGCTTAATAGACGATTATTTAAGTTTTGTAAGAATATATTTTCACATGTGCAAATTATGAGTAAGGATTTAAGATTTGATCTTACTTGTGTATTTTTTGTACTAGAAGTGCAAAATGATAAAATATTGAAATCTAATAGACGATTATTTAAGTTTTATAAAAGTATCTTCACGCATGCAAATTATGAGCAAGGATTGAAGCATTGCTCTTACTAGCGTATTTTTTATATTATAAGTGAAAAATAGGAAATATTCATGTTTATTACACGTTTATTTAAGCTTTTAAACAAATCTTCACGCATGCAAATTATGAGCAAGGATTGAAGCATTTCTCTTACTAGCGTATTTTTTGTACTAGAAGTGCAAAAATATTAGATATAAATGTTTAATAGACAATTATTTAAGTTTTGTAAAAATAACTTCACACGTGCAAATTATGAGCAAAGATTTAAGATTTTATCTTACTAGTGTATTTCTTATACTAGAAGTGCAAAATTATAATATATTGATATTTAATAGACGATTATTTAAATTTTGTAAAAACATCTTCATGCATGCAAATTATCATTAAGGATTAAAGCTTTTATCTTACTAGCGTATTTTTTTTACTAGAAGTACTAAATTAAGAGATATTGATGTTTAATATACGTTTATTTAAGTTTTTAAGAATATCTTCACGTGTACAAATATTAAAGCTTTGATCTTACTAGCGGATTTTTTATACTAGAAGTGAAAAAAATAGAAGATATTGATGTTTAATAGATAATTATTTAAGTTTTTTAAGAATATCTTCATGCGTGCAAATTATGAGTAAGGATTTAAGCTTTTCTGTTATTAGCGTATTTTTATACTAGAAGTGCAAAATAGGAGATATTGATGTTTAATAGACGATTATTTAAGTTTTCCAAGAATATCTTCACGCATTCAAATTATGAGCAAATATTGAAGCTTTGATCTTAGAAGCTTATTTTTTATACTAAAAGTGCAATAATAGAAGTTATTCATGTTTAATATACGATTATTTAAGTTTTGTAAGAATATCTTCACACGTGCAAATTATGTGCAAGGATTGAAGCTTTGATCTTACTATTGTATTTTTTTATACTAGAAGTGCAAAAATAGGATATATTGATATTTAATAGATGATTATTTAAGTTTTGTATGAATATTTTCGCGCGTGCAAATTATGAGCAAAAATTGATGCTTTTATCTTACTAGCATATTTTTTTATACTAAAAAGTCCTAAATTAGAGATATTGGTGTATAATAAACGATTATTTAAGTTTTGTAAGAATGTATCTTCACATGTGCAAATTATGACAAGGATTTAAGATTTTATCTTACTAGTGTATTTCTTATACTAGAAGTGCAAAATTATAAGATATTAATATTTAATAAACGATTATTTAAGTTTTATAAAAGTATCTTCACGCGTGCAAATTATGAGCAAGGATTAAAGCATTGCTCTTACTAGCGCATTTTTTTATATTATAAGTAAAAAAATAGGACATATTCATGTTTATTACATGATTATTTAAGTTTTTAAAAATATCTCCACGCATGCAAATTATGAGGAAGGATTGAAGCATTTCTCTTACTAGTGTATTTTTTGTACTAGAAGTGCAAAAATGTTAGATATTTATGTCTAATAGACTATTATTTAAGTTTTGTAAGAATAACTTCGCACGTGCAAATTATGAGCAAGGATTAAAGATTTTATCTTACTAATCTATTTTTTATACTAGAAGTGAAAAAAATATGAGATATTGATATTTAATACACGATTATTTAAATTTTGTAAAAATATCTTCACGCACGCAAATTATGAGCAAATATTAAAGCATTGCACTTACTAGAGTATTTTTTATACTATAAGTACAAAAATAGGTGATAGTGATATTTAATAGCGATTATTTAAGTTTTGTAAGAATATCTTCACGCGTACAAATTATGTGTAAATATTGAAGCTTTGATTTTACTAGCGTATTTTTATACTAGAAGTGCAATAATAGAAGATATTCATGTTTAATAGACTATTATTTAAGTTTTGTAAGAATATCTTCACGCGTGCAAATTATATGCAAGGATTGAAGCACTGATATATTACTATCGTATTTTTATACTATAAGTGCAAAAATAGGAGATGTTGATGTTTAATAAACGATTATTAAAGTTTTATATGAATATTTTCGCGTGTGTAAGATAGGAGCAAAAATTGAAGCTTTTATCTAACTAGCATTTTTTTATACTAAAAGTGCTAAGTTACGAGATATTTGTGTTTAATAAACGATTATTTAAGTTTTGTAAAATATCTTCACGCGTGCAAATTATGAGCAACAATTGAAGAATTTCCCTTACTAGCGTATTTTTTATACTTTTTTTTGAACGCCAAGTTAGTAGTTAGAGATTCGAGCCCACAGTGACATCCAATTGGGCAGTATGCAAGCGTCGAACCTTCGCCTTAGGGGATAAACCCCACTCTTGCTTCTATTTATTTTCGCCCCTGAAGGTCCTTGGTGAGACTCGAACTTGAGACCTCTCCAAAGATACCTCCCCAAGGATACACTAGAATTGTAAAAATATGAGATATTATGTTTACTAGACGAATATTTAAGTTTTGTAAAAATATCTTCACGCGTGCAAATTATGTGCAAGGATTAAAGCTTTAATCTTACTAGCGTATTTTTTTATAATAGAAGTGCAAAAAGATGAGATATTGATGTTTAATAGATGATTATTTAAGTTTTGTAAGAATATCTTCATGCTTGCAAATTATGAGTACAAATTTAAGCTTTTATGTTACTAGCATATTTTTATACCAGAAGTGCAAAAAATAGGTGATAGTGATATTTAATAGCGATTATTTAAGTTTTGTATGAATATTTTCGCACGTGCAAATTAAGAGCAAAAATCAAAGATTTTATCTTACTAGCATATTTTTTTATACTAAAAGTGCTAAATTACGAGATATTGGTGTTTAATAAATGATTATTTAAGTTTTGTAAGAATATATCTTCACATGTGCAAATTATGAGCAACGATTGAAGATTTGATCTTACTTGTGTATTTTTTTATACTAAAAGTGCAAAATGATAAGATATTGATATCTAATAGACGATTATTTATGTTTTTTACTTCACGCGTGTAAATTATGAGCAAGGATTAAAGCATTGCTCTTACTAACATATTTTTTATACTATAAGTGCAAAAATAGGAAATATTCATATTTATTACACGATTATTTGGGTTTTGTCAAAATATCTTCACGCGTGCAAATTATGAGCAAGTCATGAAGCATTTCTCTTACTAGCGTATTTTTTATATTAGAAATGCAAAATGTTAGATATTCATGTTTAATAGACGATTATTTAGTTTTTCAAGAATAACCTTACACGTGCAAATTATGAGCAGTGATTGAAGATTCAATCTTACTAGTATATTTTTATGTTAGAAGTGAAAGAATATGAGATATTGATATTCAATAGACGACTATTTAAATTTTGTAAAAATATCTTCACGCGTGAAAATTATGTGCAAATATTAAAGCATTACTCTTACTAGCGTACTTTTTATACTAAAAGTGAAAAATTATGAGATATTGATGTTGAATAGACGATTATTTAAGTATTGTAAAAATATCTTCATGCGTGGAAATTATGGTTAAGGATTAAAGCTTTTATCTTACTAACAAAAAAACATGACTTTCTAGAAG
>BQNB010038152.1:0-20401 GCA_026074375.1 Tanacetum coccineum | reverse complement strand
CATATCTTCCCCTGAATCTACCCCAACTCAACCATCACCTACTCAACCATCACCTCAACCATCTCCTATTCAACCCTCACATACACAACAATCACCAACACAACCTGGCTCAGAATACCATCCTCCTACACCCCATGACTCACCTCTCCATGCTGTTCACTCACATGGAAGTGATGAGGGTAGTTTGAAACTACAAGAATTGATGAATTTGATTAACACACTTTCTGACAGGATTGGAGTTCTAGAGGCTGATTTGACAAAGACAAAGAAAACCTACAGTTCTGCTTATACTAAGCTTATTCTAAGGGTCAAGAAACTAGAGGCTCAGATAAAGGTTGGGAAAGCAAGGAGACATTCTAGGTTTGTTCTTTCAGATACTGAAGTTGGTGAAGATGATTCTTCCAAACAGGGGAGGAAGTTCTCTAATGAAGGGGTTCAAGATGATGAAGGAGTTCATGAAAAAGCAAGCAATGACACTGAAATATTTGTTCAAGAAGTGACTCCAACAGAACTCATCCAAGATCAAGAGGGAAGTGAGAAAGTAAGTGATGAGGTTAGTACTGCTGGTTTGAAGAAAGGTCCTGTTAGTGAAGAGGTTCCAACAGTTAGTACTGCTGAGGCAACTCTTAGTACTGCTGGAGGAACTGTTACATACTCAAGAAGAAGTACTGAGAAAAGATCAAGAAAAGACAAAGGAAAAGCCATCTTGATAGAAGAAGAGCCTAAGAAGAAGTCTAAGAAGGACATTGAACAAGAACAGTTAAGTTATGCTGAAGCAATTAGGCTTGAAGAACAGATGCATGAGGAACAAAGAGCTCAAATTGCTAGAGATGCAGAGATTGCTAGACAGTGGGATGAAGAAGAAAGGAAAAGAGCTATGGATGCAGCTAAGTCTACAAAGAAGATTGACTGGAATGATCCTTCAGTCATTAGATATCATTCTCTTAAGATGAAGCCTAAGTCAATTGCCCAAGCTAGAAGGAACATGATCAAATATTTGAAGAACCAAGGAAATTTTAAGATCACTGACTTTAAGGGGATGTCTTACAATGACATAAGGCCAATTTTTGAAAAGCTTTGGGATTTCAATCAAAATATTGTGCCTATGGATGCAGAGAAAGGAAGTAAAAAGCAAAAGTCTCCTGAAAAGGAAAGGACTAAGTCTCCTGAAAAAGAAAGGTCTACTGAAAAGATTGTGGAAGAAGAGGCTGTTACACAAGAGGAAAGGGAAGAAGTTGTCAAAGAACCAGCAACAAAGAGAAAGAAGTCTATTCCTAGAAAAACTACAAGGAAAAGACAAAAGCTAGAAGAAGATGCTGAGAAAGATGAACTCAAGGGATTTCTGGATATAGTACCAAGAGAAGAAGCTCCCATAGAGATTGAATCTTTATCAACAAAGTTTCCTATTGTAGATTGGAAGACATGTGTGTTGACAGAGACTTTCATGTACTATCAAGTTTTCAGAGGTGATGGAAGCTCAAAGAATTATAAGGTACTGAGTGAAATGCTTGAAGATTTTGACAGAATGGATGTAGAAGAATTGTTCAGGTTAGTTAAGGAGAGATACAGTACTTCAGCACCAGAAGGTTTTGATCTTATGCTTTGGGGAGATCTACATACTTTGTTTGAGCCTGATAAGGATGATGAGATTTGGAGAGATCAACATGAATACAATCTTTTAAGCTGGAGATTATGTGATTTCTGTGGTATCCATATTTTGTTGATGGACAATGGATTGGCAATCCATATGTTGACAGAAAAGAAGTATCCCTTAAGCCAAGAGATGTTGTCAAAGATGTTAAGTAGAAAATTGGAGGTAGATCATGAAAGTTCCCAGGCTTTTGAACTCCTTAGATTCATAAGAGCTCAAGTGCAGAAATGACAACTGCAATAATTAAAACAAACGTGACCACTGTTTATTCGTGATAAAATAGAATGTAATAAAAAGTGACGTTATTTTGACTGTCATCTTTAACATTGAGCCATATCCTGATATTTTGAAGAATCAGACGCCAGAATGCAAATTAGGTATGGAAACAAGACCTTTGCTCAGATTTACTGCTAAGGGTTAATAAATTACATGATATTCTCATTGTGGCTTTTACTTGAGAACAAGATTAAAGCAGGACGGATTAAGCGCAATGGGTACTAGACTTGGTAAATCGATTATGTTTGATTCTTATACTAGTTCTATATGTATGCGGTCATGGGGACGTTTGAATTATGCACATGCATTGATTGATATTACGGCTGATCAGAAGCTTAAGAAAAGCATGGTAATTGCTATACCGAAGTTGGATGGTAATGGAGATGTTCTTCATACGGTTAAGGTGGAATACGAATGCGAACCACCTAGGTGTGGAGTGTGTATGTATTTGGTCATGATGACATCACATGTCCGAAACGTATTGTTGATGAACCTAAGAAGAAAAGTGGAACGAATAATGATGGTTTTCAACAAGCTCCTAAAAGAGCATTTCGTGGCATTAATATGGGCCTGAAGTTTTAGTTTAAGTCGACTAAACAACTATATCAGCATGTTTTTAAAAAGAATGGTGCAAGTACAAGTGGTACGAAGAAGAACACTAAAATGACTAGATCAGTGGCAAGTACTTTAAACCCGTTTGATGCACTTAAGACAGTTGAAAGTGATGACAAATTAGGTTCAAATGGGTGGATTTCCAAAACGTCTCATAATGTGGTTAATCCAAACGTGGCCACAAGGTCTCTTGGGACAAATAGGGAAAATGATGATTTGAATATAGCAGAGAACAAAGAAAGTGTCTTGGTTGATATGGAGAGCAAGAGTGATGTGGACGAGGTTTATATTGATATCTCAAGTTTCATGCCATCTAAGAGTGGAGATGGAGCTGGAATGAAGAGCTTATATGAGCGTTGGAAAAATGATTATGGTGAGAAACCATATAATGAAGATACGCGCGGAGATTTAACGGAAGATCAATTAGATTTCTATGATGCTTTTGATATAAGACTTCGTGGTCAATCTAGTTGTTAGTTGGTTTTTATATAGTAGTCTCATAAGATTAGTTTGTCATTCTTATGATATGTTTTGTTTGAAGCACAAATAGTGCGTTTGTTTATGCCTATGTAACTGGCTGAGATGCGAGATTCACTCACATTATATATACTTAAACACTTTTCTGAAGTAATTTATTTATTGGGTGTAACAACGTTTTACCCCAAAAAAAACCTTCTACAAACGAAAGTTCTTAGGGTGCGTTTGGTACATCTCTATGGGAATAATGGAATGACAATGATATCCATTAAAAGTGTTTAGTACATGCCTATGAGAATCAAGATATCATTGCATACTCATAGATCCATAGTAGTGGGAATATGTGCCTTTGATATCCATTCCCGTGGGCCCTCATGTTTTTTCTTTCTCCACCACATATATTTTAAATATTCAAATTTCTCAACCACATACATTTCAAATATTCAAATTCTATTAAAAAAATTCAAACCCAAACAAACAACACTTTTGAAAAAATCATACAAATTCATATTATACTTGATAGTCAAACCCGTACCTATAATGATTCCGTCAAGCCTACCAAACGCACCCTTAGTTCTTAAATTTGAAAGAGTATCTATGCACACGCTCAGTATTTAAACTCTTAGAATCTCAAAATCAATCTTATTTACACTATAGAAGTATAAAGATGGTGGTGGAAAGCTATGCACGGGTACACTCTCGCCTTAAGTACGTCCGTCACGGTCACTCATGCATAAGATACTGCTACATAAGTTATTACTAAATCGTAGCTTGAGATTAATGTGAACGAATCTAATTCGGATGTAAGAAACTTCTATAAAGTTCAACATAAATTTCGTACACAACTAAAAATCATGGTATTTTAAGGGGGCTATTGACTGACTATAAACTTGTGGAACTTTTGACCAAATAGCAACAAAGTGCCGACTAATTTTGACCAAAGGCTAATGACATATTAGCTACAGATTACCTAATCATTCGTGACGGCCAGAAGAGCGTTGAACTCGCTAAATCTAGAAAACTATTGGTAAATAGAAATGAATGACCAATAAACTTTACATCCATCGGTAACAGAGAATTTTGCGTTGATAATTACATTGTTCTGAAATGGTCAAGCTTCCGTCGCTAAATGTTGACCACTACCTAAACTTAGTGACAGACAACCAAAGTCAGTAGTTTGTGTAAAACGAGAAAATTCTAAATGCAAATATTTACTCGGTCTATGTTCCAAATTCAAAACAAAGCTGTATTGGTTTCATGATTTCTATGGCACCAAGAAAGTGTGTAGTTTCTTTCATTCACACTTGATCCTGACTCATTGTCTCAAACATGATTTTTGTCTTACTAAGTTTCTATACACATTGTTACATTTTAACTTATCTTACTAAGTTGCCATATGTAGAGAGTTCTAAGGGCTAATAAAGGAGGCTAAGTTGTTCGTAATGAGGCCGGGAAGAAGGGACGGGACTAGGGTGCCATATGTGTCATGGGACATCGATAGAATTTTGTTTTATGGTGGTAATTTTCGTAGAAACCATTAAATTTTCTGAAGTACACTCGCTCTCAATGCATAGTGTCTCTAGTTATTGCTTAGTCAATCCATCAACATGTGAAAAGAGAACTCGGTTTTAACTAAACTAATTCATTTTTATTACAAATTGAACCTTCTTATTTGTTATTTTTTCTCTTATACTACATTTAAAAGAAAATTGTACACTCAATCAATTTAAGCCCTGGTTCAAAATTGTGCACCTAATCACTTTCAGCCTTGGTTATGTAATTGCCGGGAAGTTAGTTATATTTGGTCCCATTTAAATGGTATTTGATTAGTAATGAGTAGAGCGTCAAAGCTTGTTGTAACTTTATTTGTGATATATGAAACTATGTTTTCAAATTCTTGTACATATTCATGTATGACACAATAAAATATATGAAACTATGGTTGCAATTGAAAATTAGCATAGTAATTTTTAAATTTTTTGAGTCATTTGTAATCTTGTCATAATTGTACCTTCCTTATAGAAATAGGTGTAACACCCCCAAAATCAGACTTGCAGCGGAATGGTAACATTAGGGTGCCACGTCATAGTACAATACACAAGATATAGGAAACGACATCAAAGGGGGCGTTTTAAATAAGTTACATTCGATGCATTTAAAATATTAGCGTTTTAGTTTTGGTCCCAGCACTTAAAAGTTTTAAACAAAGACACAATTCAAAAGATGACATAAGTTTAGAGAAATAAGTTTAACAGTTTGCATCGAATAAAGGAAAACACAGAATTCGTCTTCATGATATCCAAGCGGGCTCCCATCTAGAAATTACACATTATTACCTGAGATTAAAACATGCAAAAACGTCAACACAATGATTGAATGAATTCATTGGTTTAGTGGTAATAATTTCATGGACCACAAGATTCAAGTATTTGTAGACAAGAGAAACAGATTCACCAAGTCTAAAAGAAATATACATTATTGCCCTAAGCTCATGACACCGAACCTTAACATGTAATGAAATGTAATCAAACCAGTACTCGAGGTTTGTGCCCCAAAACAGATACAGATGCTGCCAAACATCCTACGAAATACCTCAAATGTTAAATACGTCAATGGTTATCTAGAAATCACAGCCCAGACGGGGATTGTCAGTCCCGATAGATCAATCCACAACACTCGCGTTTACTACCCATAGTAATTAACGGCTCATGATGAAAGGGGACTTAAATGGCAAAGTAGGTACTTAGGCAATAATAGAGTCAGGAAATAGCATACAGTTTCAAAAGTACTTTTGTCCAATACGTAAATCAAGCATGTAATCTCACTCCATAGAGTTTGTAAACAATTTGGTAATAAAAGGGGCTATAAACTCATCGAAAGTAAAAGAAAGTCAGAAGTAATGAGATCGTCGACCGAGCAAGAGTCTCTAAGGATCACCTAAAAGATGTGGTGCGTCTTAGAACGGTAAAGTATAAATCGATACGTAAAAATAATTATGTGTTCATGAGGTGTGTGTCCAAAATAAGCAAGACATTGCACTAGTATTTTCAAAGAAATTTTCACTTAAAAACTCAAGTCTAACCTGACCTTATATTGATTAAGACATTTGTTAAAATTTACCCCTTAACTCCCATTTTATCAACGTTAATATATACATTTTATTTAAATTTCAAGTGTATACGTAAATTTCCCAATTTCTAAAATTTACCCGACTACCCGAACCTCTAGCTCTTAATCCGTAAATGATAAAAATACAAGGCTTTCATCCCTAGAAATCATTTTAAGTCTAGTTTTCAGAAATGCAGGCCTTACTTTCTCAAAAGTTTCATAACCATGTGAAAAAACTGATTTACCCCTAGTTACACAAAACAGAAAGTTTCTAGATTTTTAACCCTTCACGGAAACGGTCATAAATCCCAATCTATGATAGCAATTAAAGTGAGGCAAAAAGAAGGTGTTAGGTCTATGTGTCTACTACAGGGATTAACTTTTTAATTTAGCAAGTTAATGTAAAAATATTGAGCTTTACTCAATTTCCCAACAATGGTCCAGATTTGACTAGTTTTGGTATTTCGGCCATATCTCACTCATCCGGAGGAGATAGAAATCTATCCATATCGTCACATACTCTACAAATGTTTGTCTACCTAAATAATGAATTGTCCAGTAGTGCACAAGTCAAAAATATTTCATAATGAGCCTAATTAGCTGCTGACCTAAAACAGTCTCTAATTTCCTTTTATCAACACACTCTCTCATAAGTTTGACCTCACCAAAGTCAATACAATGCCATACTTTTTGTCACACCTCTTAATAACATAGAAACACATATTTTATAGTATTTAATAACATCAAGATTGAAATTTACAAGGAAGAAAATTTATAAAATATAAACAAGATCTTACTATAATATGAAAATTTGAGAACAACCAACAATACTTCTACTCCTTATTTCTCCAAACTTCAACTAAATTAACCCACCAATATAAACCTAAAACCAACTCAAAATCTCATCCCCATATCAATATTACCCAAACCAAAATCAACCAAATGCACTCTAAAATAAGTCTTGCAAGAACTCTCAATAAAATCAACCAATGACCAAAACAAAAACCAAGCTCAAAAGTCACCCACCACCACTAGAACATCATCACCAATGAATGCATAAACCGTCTAAAACCTTGCATTAGTTCAGCCCCTAAACATCACAAACATAAGGTTTTATGGTCTTCAAAGATAGCTTATAATATGAGTAACAAGATGGTGCAAGAATAACAAGAGGTTGATGTAGAAAATTGTTGTGAAATTGGTGTTTGTGTGGTGGAGGTGTACGGCACAAGAGAGAACAAAAGGGAGGGTTCTAGTTTTTTTTATCAATGTAAATAAGAGAAGTGAGTGAAGAAAATGGTTTTTATGAAGTTAGACATGCATTACTAGCACCTAAGCAAGACAAATGTCTTGCATTTCCATCTCAACATGCCACGCCACCTATGAGGTGGTTTTATCACTTTAGAGTTTTTAATTAATAGTAAATTTAGTATTTAGGGTATAAATTTTAAGATAGGTGGATAGTTTTGAGGCTAACGGATATTAACGTAAAATATAACGAGAGTTAAGGCGGAACCACGAAGTAAAAACGAACAAGATAAAAATAGTTCTACATTAAATGGGATACTTTTCTGAAATAGTAAATTACGTAGAGCGCGTAGACTAATATTAAGTCTAAAGTCGGGTTCACTATTAATAAATGTTTTATTACGAACGCGAGCCAACCTATTCGGTTAATCAAAAAATAATTTTTACTTCAAAGTAAATTAAATAAATAATGTATGGATTAAAATAATGACATAGAATTTGCAGGGTATATAATGGGAATATTTAACTACATGAGACACGTAGACAGAAGAAAGTATAAAATACGACTTAAACTTAAATAGGATCACGAAACTAGTCGAATCAGGTAAAAGTAAAAATACAATTTTTTTTACTTAACGGTAAAATAAGAATAAATTATAATAAATTTATTTACCCGAAAATATGAATTCTCACAGTCGATCCCCCTAAGGGAACTCTGGTCCCCAGAGTTCAACTGGCGACTGCAGACGAGGTGGATGGAAAGAGATGCGGTTACTAGCAATACATACACATACACACAAAATTTAGATTTTTGGAAACATGAGTAGAAGATAGGTTTCAAAAAAATTTCAAGGTGACTACTCTCAGCATGGCATGATCCTTCCTGAATTATTACGATAGAAGGGGGGGGGGTGATCAAGTATGTATTCTTGAGGAACAAACGATGGCATGCTCATTTTCGTCAAAATAATGTTACGTATAAACTAGTATCAAATGGTTTTATAATGAAGTAACATAGTTTATAGAATAATTGCGAAAACATTTATAGCAGGCCAAAGATTTGTGAAATAACAAAATAGTCCATTTCTACCATTTCCTCAAAACTTCCTAATCGGGTCGGTAGCAGGTCAAATTTGAACTTGCGATTAAGCAAGGTTAAGTGCAACTACGCGAAATGGTAAAGGTGTTAATAACTTTTCCTCCTTGGTTAATCCTACATCATATCTAGTGTCTAAGGCGGCGGGGGTAATATCGGTAAAAGGAGTAAATACAAAATACATGAAACTTCTCTCAGCGCCCGGATCAAATAAAATAATGGCGTAAGGATCATTAACTAAGACGTACCCACAATTACGTTCAGATCTTGTTGGGGCTCCTCAATTCTCATAAGATATGCTCTTCCATGAGCACCTTCATTCTGCGGATTTCTTCCTCTTGGACACTTGTCCTTGTAGTACCCCTTCTCCCCACAACCAAAGCATGTCACATCCTGTAGAGCATTTCCACCTGTAGCAGGAATCCTAACCCGACAATCCTTCTCCTGGTGACCAAGTTTATTAAATCTACCACACTTAAGAGGACACGGACCTTGGTGATGATGTGACTTGCACCTATGGCATCATGGTAAATTCCCATTGTAACCCCTACCCTCAGCTGGAACTACAGCATAGGCCTTGGTAGTTTCCTGCCTCCTGTTTGGTTGTTGATGATGATTGTTGTTGTTGTTAGGGTTGTTTTTCTGGTGGTCTTCCCATTTCCTTTTATTTCTTTCACTCACTCTTGCAGCCTTACCCTGAACTGCTTGCTCGACTAGCTCATGAGCCATATTAATTGCCTCGTACAGGGTAGTGGGCTTTGAAGAAGTGATATTTCCTTTGATTCTTTCAGGAAACCCTCAGATATACCTCTTAACCTTTTTCTTTTCATTAAGCACTAAATTGGGATACATCAAAGCCAGCTCATGGAAATGATTGTTGTATGCCTCGATGTCATCTCTTTTCAAAGTTAAAGTCCAAAGCTCTTGCTCCATCCTTTGAATTTCAGTTGTTAGGCAGTATTCGGTAGTCATCATCGATTTGAACTCAGTCCAAGGAATACGGTTAGCATTGACGAGCCCTAGGGTGTGCACATTTCCATTCCACCATGTTAATGCACGACCCTCGAAAGTACTAGCAGCAAACATAACTTTATCTTCCTCGGTACACTTGCAAATTTCAAACACTTGCTCTACCTTCTCAATCCATCACCTTAAAACAACAACACCCTCTGTTCCGTTAAAAGGGTGAGGTTTTCCATTCATGAATGTCTTATGTGAACAACCTTGCACATTCATCATTCCTCCTGTAATTACTGGTCCATACCCGCCAGCATTGACTGGGTTAACTCTAGTATTTTCATATTCTTCTACAGCTTCCATTATTCGCTTTTTCACTATTTTTTTAACGGCCTTTCGCTTCATCATCTTAGGGGGCATGATTCTGTCAACAATACAAGTACAAAATTCGTTAAGAATCTATAAGATCATGTTAAGTCAAGGTACAAGATAGTAATGGAGAAAATGAGATAGAGGGATGATATAAATAATCATGAATTTACTTTTAACACAATATGCAATTCTATAATGAATCCACATAATGACAAGATTACATTTCACAATGGAGAAAAAAATCAAGAAATGAAATAAGAGAATGATGTAATAACAATGGCAACCAAATAATAATTCATTGAGCACATGTTTCCATTACAATCTGATAATAAATTTTAATAGACCGCGGTGTATACAAAAGAGATCAAAATTACACCTGGCAGAATATCACCAACTGTTACTAACAGTTTAGTAGAAGATACAAAAGATACTAGTCTAGAAGTACATAAACATGAAAGAAAATAAACTAATGAGAGCCACGGTAGTCCCTGCTATCCAGGAGGTGAAGTCTTCCCAAAGTAGCCAGAACATTAATACTATCATCGAGGCGTGCATCCATATCTCCCCAACCTAACCTTTTGGACACCTAAGTGTGCACATTGAAGAGTGCCCTTTCCAACCTATCCTTATCTCTCAACACTAAATCATAGTTGAACTCAAGCGTTTCCAAATGCTTCTTCATCTTTTAAATTTCTTCCTCCTTCTCTAGATCTTTATCTTCCAACCCACACACCCTGTTATCAATACCACAAGTATACCATATCTCATCACCCAAATCACGATCAAAGCGATCTATTCGCTTTGCAATCATTCTTGTCTTTGAACCGTTTGCATCTATCTCATCTTGTCATTTCTTTTCACATCTCCCTAAATATTTCACACTATTCAACAACACTTCATCATTGTCACTTAACCTTTTGATCTCACTCCCATGCAGATAGAATGGAGGAATTAAGGATACAGAATAGGGACCTCCAACCTCAATGTGCTACTAGGAGGTGGCACATCGAGAGTCTTGTTGGCATCAATAGGAACTGCAACTTTTGAGTCTGAAGGAGACTCTAAAAGTGGTGGTGAGGTAATAGAAGACCCTATAGGTGGAGTTACTGCAGGAGGTGCATCCTCTTCAGCATCAGCCTCGAACTCTTCTTCAGGATCTTCTTTTGGAACCTCTTCAAACTCTTCCTCAGGTTCCTCGTGAGGTTCAATATCTAGAGATGTTAAGCACGAGGAGCGTTAATTAAAGTTATGACATATAATGTTTTGGATATGATTTTACACTTTTTCAAAATGTTACATTTTAGACCCTAGGGTTTGGAAAATTGCAAGTAGACCCCTAGGGTTTGCATTTTTATGAATTTGGTCCTTAAACTTTTATTGATATACTAAATAAACCTTATACTTTAAAAAGTGACATAATAGACCCCTATAGTTATAACTTTGATAAAATGAACACTGTTAGTCCTTTTATGTTTATAAGTTTTCTGAAAATTTACGATATACCCCCCTTGCCATGGATATAATAACATAACCTGTCAAATTGCCATGCAAGCTTAATTTAACATTTCAATAGTCATTTATAAGTTATAATAAACTAAAATATGAAGTTTTAACATAACACAAGTTTAATTTAACGATTCGTTAAGTTAAAAGGTAAAACGGGTCAAATTAGGGTTTTAAAATGAAAACGCGCGGGTTTTAAGGTCAAATTCTCTTATGACTTATCAAAGTACTTATTTTAACATTATAATAGCTTATTAGGATAGGTTATAACAAAAGTTTACAAGTTTAACTCATAGTTTAAGTAAAAACATGAAATTAGGGTTTCGGGTGTACGGTTTTGGATCAAAAAGGCATAACACTTAGGTTTTTGAGTTCAAAGCTTTATATTATGATTTTAGCAAGAACATATGAACATTATGACGTTACATGAGCAGAATATAAGCTTAGAACCTGGTTTGAGCTTATAGCTTGGAAACGGGTCAAAATCGGGACTTTCGGCTTCGTACGGCTAGAGTAACGACTCTCGGGCTTTGTTTCTTGGTTTCTTTTGCTTCCTTTCTGTACTTGATACTTCTTAAGATCTATTAGAATTCATATTGAGCAAGGAGTTGCTACTATGAAGGGTTATAGAGGAGGAAGTGGGGGATGAAGAAGAATGAACACACAAGGCCCCTATTTATACCCATTTGAAGGTATAATGAGTAAGCAAGGGTTATAATCTGGTCTTGACACATAGAGGGTCTAGTTAGGGAGGTGTATAAGCTAGAAAATGAAGTGTGGAGGTCTAGGAAAGTAGCTTGTATGTGTTGTTAACCTTTCTTGCTGCCGCGGCTGAATGGAGCAAAAACAAGGCCATGTGCTTCTCAAATTTGACCAAGGGTTGGTCTAAGCTGGTGAATAAGCTGCTTCAAGGGTTATTAAAGACTTATATGAAAGTTATTTGCACATGGAATGGTTTAAAATGGGTTAAAATTGAGCAAAAAGGGGTTCGGGTCTGTTTTGGGCTCGGCATGGTTTTCAAGAGTCTTTCCAAGGTACATTGTGTTTATAATGATTAAGGATAGATGAAATAGGTTGTTAAGGTCTGGTATTAAAGTAATTAGCAAAGATTAGCAATTGGTTTGGGTTAAAACGGAGTAGTATTGAAGAAACGAGGTCACGGGTTCAAATAGGGCTCGTTTAGGGTTTTCTTGACTTTCTTGGCTTATATTTTGCATACTTTTGATTAGGAATAGTGGAATACAAATCCTAGAGCTTATAATAAATTATTATAAATTAAGTTTGGTCGTTGGTTTAAGTTAAAATGGGTTGAAATTGAGAAAACGGGTCAAAATCACAATTAGGGCATAATTAGGGTTTTCTGGATTCGTTAAGGTTTTCTAAGCTTGATTTTCTTGCACATTGCCAAGTAAATGATAGATGATGATTTGTAAACTTATTTTATGAGTTTACAATGGCCCTTGGTTGGTTATTTGGGATTAGAATGGTTTAAAACAAGTAAACGGGTTAAATGAACCAATTAGGTACATTTAGGGTTTCTAGGATATGTTTTACGTACAAGTGAAGTAAAATGATGAAGTAATGATGAAATAATGATTGAATAGGATTGATATGATTGTAAAATAAGTTAACAACTTTAATAGAGTGTTGGTTTGGGTTTACAATGGATAAAAGCCAAGAAACAGGTCATGGTTTAGAATCTAGCTTGGTTTTAGGGTTTAGGGTTTTGAATTAGGGTTTTGAGTGCAAAAAGATGTATGAAAGCTTATGAATAGAATATTTAGGGTTTATACATTGTATAATGAGTGTAGTAGCTTGTACACAAGTGGTGGTGAAGAAATTAGAATGAAAATGGAGGTAAAACGGCTATTTTAGAGATCATGCTTAATGACTTGTATATTGAGTTTTTAGAGATTTGTGCTTTGATTTAAAGAGATTATATATTTCAGATGAGATGTTATATTACTTGTACATATGCTTTAGTAGCTTGTGTATTCACTTTAGGGGTTAACCCTTTCAAGAGATTAGGGTTTAGGGCATCTGATAATGGTTTAAAGCCCGTTTTGATATGATGTTTTGCCAAATGTACCTTTAGGAAATAATGTACCTTGTAATAATGATATTATGATATTGACTTGATATGTTATGATGTTTTCTTGACATATATGAAGATAGGATTGCCATACGTAGGTTGTCCGAGTCCGTTAACTTGAGTTATGCAGGTTATATTGCATATTGAGATATTGGCAAAGTAATGTAATGTAATAAAGCAAAAAATTTCCCTGAAAAAGGTGAGTTCATATATAACTGATAGATTGTACATCATCTAACTTAATAGATGGATATTTACATTTATGAAAATTGTGGGTTGTTATAGTCTCCACCCCTTACAGAAATCTCGTCCCGAGATTTAATTGAACTTGAGGTGATGATTGAAAATAGATAAAGATATTTGGCACGAATTTTGTCTTCACGTTCCCATGTAAATTCTGGTCCTCTTTGAGAGTTCCATCGTACTTTGATTATAGGAATACGACTTCGCTTGAGTTGCTTGATTTCATTGTCCATAACTTCTACTGGTTCTTCTACAAAGTTGAGCTTGTCGTCGAGTTGAAGTTCTTTCATTGGAATAATGAGAGATTCGTCGGATAAGCACTTCTTGAGATTTGAAACATGGAAAGTATTGTGGATACTACTAAGCTTTTCAGGAAGCTCTAGTTTGTATGCCACTAGGCCAATTCGTTTAAGAATTTTGAATGGTGTCCCAATGTATCGTAGATTAAGGCTGTTCCATTTTCCTCGTTTTCCGAATCGAAAGATACCCTTGCGAGGGTGATACTTTCAACATAACACATCGCCAACTTGAAATTCTAAAGGCTTTCGCCTTACATTGGCGTAACTTCTTTGTCGATCTCTGCGAGCTTTGTAAGCGTTGAACGAAATTGTAGTACGATATTTTCATGGTTCTTGAATTATTATCTGTCCCTCGTAAGTTGAGAATCTCCAACTTCAGTCCAGCAAACAGGTGATCTACACTTTCGTTCTATAAAGTGCTTCAAACGGTGCTGCCTTGATACTGGCATGATAACTGTTGTTGTATGAAAATTCTACCAATGGTAAATTTTATCCCATCCTTATTTCCGAAATCCTATGACACAGCTCGTAGCAATGTCTTTGAGTGTTTGGATGGTTCTTTCACTTTGTCCATCGGTTTCAGGATGATATGCTGTACTCATGTCTAATTGAGTACCCAAAGCATTTTGCAATGATTGCCAGAATCTGGATGTGAAATGACTGTCACGATCTGAGATGATAGATATTGGCACGCCATGTCGAGAGACTATTTTTTTGATGTATAACCTTGTAAGATTTTCCATACTATCAGTCGATCGAATGGGAATGAAATGCGCTGATTTGGTAAGACGATCGACAATGAACCCAGATGGTATCATTTCAAATTAAAGGTATAGGTAGTTTTGTAACGAAATCCATTGTTATTCTTTCCTATTTCCACATAGGAATTTCTGGTTGTACCAATAAGCCGGATGGCTTTTAACATTCTGCTTTAACTTAGAACATGTCAAACACTTGCTAAACATATTCTGCGATGATTGCCTTTCCACTTGGGTTTTTAGGCCACCAATAAGTTTCCTTTATACATGGTACATCTTATCAGAACCCGGGGGTGAAGAAGAAATCTGGAATTATGAACTCGTGCATGATTAAGTCCTCTTAAACCGCCAAAAAGTGGTAACCAGCTTCAGTTTTGATACAACAGATTCCATCAGACAATTTCAAATGATTTGTCCCATTCCGCGTAGGATCTCTTTGACCTTTCATCCTTGAGGGATTCATTTTGGCTTCGAGAATTTTGGATGGTAATTTTGATGACGGTTAAGATTAATGCTCGACGAGGAGTTTGATTCGTATCTTTTCGACACAAGCATCTAACCCCCCCTGCTACAACATTTGCCATCCCGGGATGATAGCAAATCACACAATCAATAATCAGCGAGTATTCAAACCATCAGCGTTACCTCCATATCAATTCTTTTTAATGACAAAGAAATATGTTGAAAGGCTTTTTGTGATCAGTGAAATTTGTACACTTTGTACCGTAATAGATAGTGTCTCCAGATTTTAAAGAGCGAATATACTGCTCCTAATTCGAGATCGTGAGTAGTATAGTTTTCTTATAATGAGGTTTTTGAGTTGGTCGAGATGCATAAGTAATGACTTTTTTCCTCTCGAGTTGGCATTTATAACACTCCTAACCCCTTGAAGAGATGCATCACAGTAGAAAAACGACAAAATTACGTTTCCTATTCTGGTAATGCTAAGATTGGTGTGCTATCACAGAGTTCTTTTCTTTAAGAAGTTTGAAAGGCTGATTCTTGTTCTCATTCCAGACATAATTCTTGTTCTTCTTCTTTCTGGGTAATTTAGTCAAAGGCTTTGCATTCTTTGAAAAACCTTCGATAAATCTTCGGTAATAGTCGGCGAGTCCTAAGAATTGACGTACTTCTGTGGGTGTAGTGGGAGATGTCCAATTCTTAACGGCTTCGATTTTGGCAGGTCAACATGAAGTCCTTGATTACGATGAATGACTCCAAACATTGCACGATATGTATCCAGAAATCACATTTAGAGAACTTGGCATACAATTTCTCTTTTTGGAGTAATTCCAAGATTATCTGCTGATATGACTTGCATGTTTCTTCTTCGTTTGCAGAGAATAGATAAGAATATCATCGATGAACACAATTACAAACTTATCTAGATAAGGTTTTACAAACACGATTCATGAATCCATGAATGACAGCAGGTGATTTGTTATACTAAATGGCATGACTTGAAATTCATATTGTCCGTATCTCATTCTGAAAGCAGTCTAGAATTATCTCTTATCCCTTACTCTCAGTTGATATAACCTGATCTAAGTCCAAATTTTTTGAGTAACGCTTTGAAACCCTTAGAAGTTGATCAAATAAGTCAACAAAAAAGATCCTGGGCATGGGTAACTATTCTTTATAGTAAGTTTATTCAACTATCTCGGTAATCGATACACATTCTAAAGATCCCGTCTTTCTTTTTTAACAAATAGACAGGAGCTCCCCAAGGCGATGTACTTGGTCGAATGAAACCTCGATCGGTTAGTTCTTGAAGTTGATTAGACAACTCCTGCATTTCTGAAGGAGCTAATCTATAAGGTGTTCGAGCTATAGGTGCTGCTCCGGGGATTAAGTCGATTTGGAATTCTACTTGGCGAACGGGAGGGATACCAGGTAGATCTTCAGGAAAGACATCTGGGAATTCTTTGACCACGGGAATGTCTTCGAGTCTCTTCTCGTCTGCTTTCTTCTCCATAACTTGGATCATAAAAACTTGACAACCTCGGGATATATACTTTTCGGTTTTTATACAGGATATGAGATTTAGTCGAGTTTTACTTCGATCACCTCGAATGATTAGAGTTTCACCGTCGATAGGAATGTGAACAACTTTCTCATCACAGAGAATTTTGGCACGATATTTGGATAACCAGTCCATACCAATGACTACGTCGAAACTATCAAGTTTAATTGGCATGAGATCGATTTTAAAAGGTTGATTTAGCAAGGTTAGAGTGCAGCTTTTAATAATAGTGTTTGTGCTTACTAAGTTTCCGTCAGCCATTTCGATATTATAAAAGGTATCTACTGTAATAGACGGAATATTTAGCATAGAGGCAAGCGATAAGGATATAAAACTTCTATCAGCTCCGAAATCAAATAATACCCTGACTAAATGCTGATTTAGGAGAAACATACCCGTAACAACTTTTGCGTCTTGTTGGGCAATCTTATCTCTCAGCATGTAGGCTCTTCCTTGGGCATTAATGTTGGTCTTTTGGCACTGATTTGTGTAGTGTCCTTTCTCACCACAGGCATGGCAAACCACTGTCACTGGGAGTTGATTACTTCTGGTGGCTGGCTTCTTGCTTCGGCAGTTCTTGCTTAGATGGCCCATTCTGTTGCAATTATTACACCTACCAGTACAGCGTCCAGTGTGATGGTAATTGCACCTTTTACACAAAGGGAGATCTCCGACATACCTACCATTTTCTAATGAAGTAACAGCATAGGCTCTACCAGCTTCTTGCCTTCTGTTCTGTTGTCGACGATTATTGGAACGATTGTTGGTGTTGCAGTAGTTGTTGCTGCTGCGGGAGCCGTTGTTGAAACTTCTTCTGTCGTCAAACTTTCTTTTGTTGTCACTCGATATTTGCATTGGAGCATGCTTAGTTACTTGATCCATTAGCCTTTGGGCTATGTTGATGGCTTCCTCTAAAGTTTGAGGTTTAGAGGCAGTAACATTTCCTTCAATGCTTCGAGGTAGACCTCCGATAAAAGCTTCCAAGAGTTTATCGTTGTTTGGCACCATGTTTGGACATAGAACCGTTAATTCTTGGAATCTTCTAACATAAGGTTTAAGATCATTTCCCTTTACAATCAGATTGTAAAGTTCTTCTTCCATTTTTCTGATCTCAGTCCGGGGACAATACTTATTCGTCAGAAGCCTTTTTAACTCAGTCCAGGTAATTTGATTGGCTTGCTCTATTCCCATAGGCTGGGCATATGCATTCCACCAGGACAAGGCATCATCAGTTAAAGTACCAGTAGCAAAAGTTACTTTGTTTTCTTCGGCACATCTGCTACGAGAAAACACTGATTCGGTTCGTTCAAACCAGCGAATAAGACCTACTGCTCCTTCCGTACCATTAAGGTAGAAAGGTTGACAGCTGATAAACTCTTTGTAATTTCCCGTTTTCACTGCAGGAGTTCCAGTAAGATTGGTGTTCCTGTCGGGATTACTTGCCATTGTTGCAGCTTGAGCTTCTAGAGCCGTGGTGACACTGTCAGCAACTAACTTTCTGATGGCGTCTTGAGTCATAGCCGGTGATTCTGATGTTGATGCTCTTTTTGGAGGCATTCTACCAACAAAAGATAACACGTAATAAGAATGATAGGAGTAATGCTCAAAATTTTTAAAGAGAAATACTCAGTTTTAAATTTTAAGCATATTTAACAATAAAGAATGAGCTTTGGATATTAGGTTTTGGGTTAATGATAAATATAATGATGCGTATGATAGATGAGATGATGGAAGAAGGAATGATGAATAAATGAGATGGATAAATGATGAGAATGAAATAATGCAGGGAAAAACTAACAAGGTATGAAATGGGAGTGCCTTTTATATTAGAACAACTTGCTTTTTACTATTACATAGTCCGAGATTTGACATGGTGTTTTTATTTATACAACACATCACGTGGCTAGGTTAAGTCTAAAGACTGAATTTAACTAGAAACCTAGAAAAACTAGATGATCACTGAATGCGGTTCTGGAGTTCGATGATAGAGTTCATAAGTTTTTCTATATCATCTTAGTGACGAGTTTCCATATCATTGATGACTTATGCCAATTCCGCGATTTTGTAGCGAGATAAGGAGATCTTATGGTTGGATCCTATTTGCTTTCTCTGGAGTTTAGTGATCTAAGTATGAGCTTGCTGGAGTTCTGCTGCTAAGGCGTCAAAATCACGGTGGTTGCATTTAATTGTTCCTTTACCTATGACCTCAGCCGTTTTCAATCTGTTCAAAACGTTCAGGAGGGATTTCTTCTAGATAACCTTGGATACCCTGAATTTGCTCTTCATGACGTTTGATAGCTGATTTCTGGGAAGTTTCACCAATCTCAAGAGCTTGAGGTTGGGATGGGGTAGATGGAGACAACTGCATTGGTGAAAGGAGTCCTTCTGGGAGAAAGAATTCTTGAGTTTTAGGTGGTATGATAATTGGAGACGGGATTGGTGACTTTTCAGTATAGAAAGCTTGTAAGGCTTTCATGTAAGGATCATCGGGAAATAACGAAAGGGTCGGTGAAGTTAGCGGGACAATTCCAAATGAATTGGAAGCACTGGAGTAAGTTTTCCCTAGAGAGGTCGGGACATAATCCGGAGAAGCCGGAGGAACATAGTTTGGGAAATTGGAAGAAAAGACATCCTCCAAATTAGAAATAGGATGATCGGGGGAAGACATCGTTCTGTTAATAACCCAGCAGTAAATAACATAAGTTATTTATTTAGTAATATAATAGTTATGTAACTTTACATACCATTCCGGGAGATATAGCGGCACGGAGGACTTTCTTGGATGGAAAAAGAAAAGTAGTTATAGTTAAGGTTTTAACCTTGTTCTCTATAACGTTGGCTCTGATACCAAATCTGTAACACCCCCATTTTTACATATAGCAGCGGAAGCTAATCTGGGGTATTACTTCAAGGTACAACAGTCATAATCATAGAAAACGAATCAAAAGATTATGTGCAATTGGTTATCGTTACTAGATACACCAACGGGGAGTCCAACCCAAATATATATATTCACAACATTCGCGCTTACTACAGAGAGTAATTAACGGTTCATGATTATGGGGACTTAAAGGCAAAGCAGTTACTTAGGCAATAGTAAATTGAAATAGCATGTAGAAATAATTGCATTCATGTTTATAGCATGTATCTCCCTCGCGGGTTTATAAAAAGATTGAAATGCGAGGCTATGAACTCACCTGAACAGTTATAGGGAAATTGATAGCTAATGTATAGGGAATGAAAGTAACGGCTTCAACACGGCAATCACAGACAACCTGGGTTAATATATGGCAAGTCTTAGTTTGATTGTATATATAAGTTTTTGGATATCGATGTTGGTTTTGATATAAAAAATATCATAACACCGTTCGGGCCATCATAGTTTAGAAGTCATTTAGTAAACGTTTGTGGAGCTAGGGCACTTTAAAACAACTCAGACAGAACGTAATACCAAGATGAAACTTCTTAATATGAAGCTCCCTAGTATTGTGGTATGATATGGATCCGGGACATGATTTTTGAAAGCATATCGATGATGAATGATATAAGGATTAGAACATAAGCAGTTTTAAGCATTTTATTCAATATTTGGAAATGTTAAGCACGAGGATTGATAAGTGCTTAATTACACATATCTTTTACCTCTAAAAACAAGCTTAAATGACCAAAAACAGACAAAAACTGCC
>BQNB010038151.1:0-43445 GCA_026074375.1 Tanacetum coccineum | reverse complement strand
ATTTTGTCACCTAAACAAGTTATCAACAATATAAAATGTTACGAAAAAAAATATATAATAAAGAATATAAAGTTTTGAAAAGTGACAAATGTGGGACAAGGATTACTTCGACTTTAAAAGTAAAAACCTAAAAAGTGATCCATATGTTCCTTAATTTATTTTTGACTTAATTTAGGATGTCAAAGAATATATATTAGTTATATATTTCAACATCAAGACAATGACCCAAACACTCCCTTATTGATACAAAATATGTCTAAGCTTGTTGAAAACTACACGTTAAGTGTATATTTTGTAAGTTTATTATTTTTGACTTGACAAAACTTAAGTAGTGTTTGTTTTGACAAAAAAAACATATTTTAAAGCATTAAACCAAACGCCCCTTTATTTTATACCATTTACAAAATGTATCAATATATATGAATTATATATCTTGATGACTCATACAAGTTAGTTAAGTGTTTATACAAGTGACAAAACTATTGTGGTGATCATTTTGACTCTAAAAATTGGGAACGAACCAAACACTCCTTTATTTTTATAGAATTTTACTCATTGATTTGAAAATGTATATGTATGTTTGGATAATAATACTCGATTATTTTTATCATGTTTAGGCATTAATCAACAATGTGTAAGTTTAAAAATGCATATGTGCAAAAATTCAGTTATGTGTTTATGAGCACACAAGTTCTTAAATTTTTTGACTCAATAAGTGTTTTGATTCAATCCTATCAAGGTTGTAGTGTTCCTATGACTACGGGTATCATTGTAGTTATGGAATTCCTAGACAAAACTAAGAATTATGAAAATAATTAAAAACACTCAATTTTGATTAAGAACAAAATTAGATGAAATCAACAAAAGAAAGGTTGAAAAACTTACAAGAAGTGTTGTTGATTGATTTGTTAGTGAAATCCCTTTGCGAATTTTGGTTAATGCAATTTAAAGATTGGTTTTTGAAGGTTTTTGGCTATGGTGTTCCTTCATAGTGGGTAGGAGAAGAAGAGGAATGAAAATTTCTAATTTTGGTAAAGTGTTCGTCAGAAAAGGGATGTTTGTTTTTGTGGATAGGGCGGTCCCCTTAATTATTTAAGGGGGGCACCCAAAATAACAAGTCGGTCCCCTTAATTTTAAAGGGGCCGCCACCTGCTCAAAAAAATATTTTTTTTATTTTTGGCCCGAATTTATTTAATCCCTATTATTAGTAATGTATATTTATATATATATATATATAGTAGTTTTAAGGGCAAATAAACTTAACATTGTGTTTTAATGATAAAAGTGATAATTGACATTTTAATTAACCTTTCGTTAGTAAAAAAGTTTACTTGATTATTCGGACGAGATAATCAAGACGTCAATTTGAGAGGTGATTTGAGGTAAGACGAGAATGGATAGCGAAGATAATGAAATAATAAGACGTAGTTGAAGATTTCAACAAGTTGATTCCGATAGACGTAGATGATGGTTGACACGGATCCGAGGCGATCGTCAAGGTTGAAGGGAGTTTGTTTCATCTATAGTGTGTCTATGATCTTCACGCGACTAATCCTACTTCTATGTTAATTGTTAACCACTAGCTTGCTCTTCTTCATGTACGTGAGTTTGCTACGTGGTCATAGAAGATTTCCATTTTGTAGACGTATGACTATAATCTACACGAAAGAATAGTTCATAGTGAACTAATCTCTTCAAAGCTTGAGAACCAACAAATGGTATCTCTAGAGACTACACTATTTTCTAAGAACTAATTATACTACAACATCATAGTAACACATAGACATTTACATATAATATATATTCTACGAAGATGAAAAGTGAGACGTACCTTAGTCTTTAGAATTAACTTCTCAATTCTTCATATGTAAATGATAAGGGTTCATGGGAACCTTATCATGAATTCCTTAATCCGGAGACAAAGAATGTTTGTAGAGAACACACCACTTCAAAGGTTGCGATGGCTTAGCCATTTGGTCCCCAACGTTTCATGTATCCGAAGTTATTGTTTCCGCATATGTTTTGCATTTGGTTTTGGCACATACATGGTGAACAACTTCCACATTGAGTGAAAACTAAAGTGGATGTGAATGATACCTATTATGTTTATTAGGAAAGTTTTGTCTACCTGGTCTCTCCTAGTTGAGGTGTTCAGACCGAGATTAGGACTATAAGTCTTTCATGGCGTGGAGTTATTTAGACCTCATTGTGGGTTTAGTAAATCCGACTCCGGGTTTTAAGGAGGGTTTGTAAAAATGTTTTACCTCATCATCGCTTGCAATAGGAATTTTAGTATTGTTTATAAGTATAAATTTTGGTTTTGAATTTGATTCTATCAATTTTTCTTTTGACTCGACTTCTTGGGCTTTTACAAACTTTACTTGTTTGGTTTCGCTAGGTGACTCTTTGGTAAAATTAAAACCTAACCCGGATTTATCTCCGGAAGTTTTTTGAGAATTTATTATTTTCTTAAGTGAGTGACTACTATCATTAAATTGATTTAGCCTAGATATTTCTTTTCTAAGCTTCTCATTTTCAAGCTTAAGGTCTTGACATAATTTACATTCTTCAATTACTTCCTTACCTTTTTCTAACCTAGATAGTTTATCTTTTAATTCTAGTACTTCATTTTCTAATTCTATTTTAGCTTGTTTTAGAGTTTTATTTTTAGCCATGACACTTAGTGCCAATTCGCAAGTTCTACTAATTCATAACTAAGTACATTTTTGTCATAGTGATGATTGTCATCACTAAAGTATTTGGTTTGGAAAGTACCTCATTTGAAGCTTTAGCATAAGACACTTTCGTCATTTGTCCTTCTTCCTCTTCATCTCGTCGCTATTCACTCAAGATCCTCCACAAATTCTTTTGATTTTATATCTTGATAGTTTTGGACATTCTCCGACGAGAATTATTTGGATCTCCACACTTAAAGCATTTTCTTCCTTGCCCATTTTTGTCGTCTTTATTTCTTTGAAATGATTTTCTCTCTTCATGTGGTTGTCTTACGAATCGTCCTCGTCTTTGAAGAATCTTGAAGTCTCTTACGGCCATGGCATATTCTTCATCTTCACTATCGAAGGTTGAGCTATCATCATCACTTGAATCCTTTCTAGCTTTCAAGGCAATAGATCTACTTTGTTCTCTTTTTCTTTTGACGGTTTTGAAATCTTTTTTAATTACTTTCTTATAAACTTTAAATTCCAATGAGTTCGTCAATGATAGATTGTTTAGATTTCTTTTATTCTTAAAATCGCCGTGACTTTTGCGTGCCCATTTAGGATGTAGTGCCCCAAAAATTTCCTAACAACAATTCTCGCTCGAAAAACTTCGCCAAGTGCATTTAGACTAGTAATAATAGTGTAAAAATTATAGCAAAGCAATATCTATTGATTCCACTTCTGGAAACATATTTTTCATATTGTTGAACAAGAATATCAATTTGTTAGCTTTGACATGATATTACCTTGATGAGTGATTAACAAAGTTATCCCCAAATTTTCTTTGCGTTTGACACATAAAAATTCTTTCTCAAACTTAACGGGCAAAGCATTAAAAATTACCATTTTAAGCTCATTAATTTTTTTGAAAGTTTCTTTTTTAAGATCATTGTTTTTTTATGAAAAAGGTACAATTTCATCCTTATTAGTTTTGGGAACGTATTTTGAATAGAGAAAATCACCGTCGGATAATAGATGCCAAAGATCTAGATCTTTTGACTTCACATAAGTTTTGAATCTATTTTTCTAATAAATAAATCCTATCACTTTCAAATAGTGGTGGTCTTGCATAATTGCCCTATTCTAAATATTTTCGGATTCCATATTCGAATTCAAGTATTAAAATAAAATTTATTTTAAAAATCTGTTAACAATGAACACTTGATACATTGTGGAAAACTAAAAGGGGGTTGAATAGTTAACCGCTTTTTGAATTAAGGTTTATGTTTGTTTGTAAAATTTAGATTCGACTTTTTGTGAATTCAATGCCTGCACAATATAGAAACCATATAAGTATATGAAAATGATAAATAAGAAAAGAGATAAAGTAAGAACATCAAATGCACTACAGAGGAATTATAGTGGTTGGGTAACGAAGCACCTCTTCGCCCACACCCACTCCCCGACACCTAAACTCGAGAGTTTTCTTCACTATGTCAACAAACTCCCTTATGGCGGAGAAAACCATACACCAACGATACTTACACGCTTTACGGACACAAAGCAAATGTCAGTTCTAATCTTAGCTTGAACCAATCTATCACAACACAACTTCACGACTTGTTCACGACTTCACAACTTCACGACTTCTTCACAACTTCAAGACTTCTTCACAACTTTGTGACTTCACTTCACCACACTACTTATATCACAATTATCTAACACTACTTGGTAAGATCACCACGATCTAACTATACTTACAAAGATCGCCAAGATCTAGCTACTACACACAAATACAAGATATACAATTGATTTTACAAATATGTTGATATGGATGTACACAAGAAATTGCAATATACACTTGGAGGTGTAATACTTCTTCACGTTGATGATGAAAGTATCTTCCTCTTGGACGTGAGGAAATTGAGCTTGGATCACTTGGAAACAAAGCTTTATGATTAAATGATCAAAGGATTTTAGTGAGATGTGTGGGCTGTTTTAGAACAGAAAGAATGAGTGCAAAAGGTGAGAAAATAGTAGGGAATAGTCCAGTATTTATAGGACAAACTGGAGGAGCGTCAGTCTATGGGCGGTCCCCTTAAAATTAAGGGGGCCGCCCGTGTATTTAAGGGGGCCGCCCTAGACTAGGGGCTCCCCAGTTTGTCTTTTGTGTAGGGGGAATTTTCTAGAACTTTTCTAGCCGTTTTAGGTCCGAAAATTTGAATTTCAAAATGTTTATTTTGAATAAAACATTTCTTTTAATTGTAGAAATGTTTTGTAATGTTTATAAAAATGTTTACAACATTTTATAAAAAGTTGAGTTACATAAAAATTTCCTTTGATCGAAATGCATTCACATTTATTTATCATACTTGAAGTGATATCGAATTCGAAATAAAAATTTACTACTAATTATTTGTTTACGTTTAATTTTACTTTGAACGTTTTTATATTTTGTGATTATCAAAACGTAAAGATGTGAAAAATATTAGTAATATTTTTAGGCATTATATTTTATCAACAGAAGGGTTTGAACAAATTGTGGATTTTCTGAATGCACAACCTATAAGATATGCATTAACGGTTAATCCAACTATATATATCTCTTGCATTGAACAATTCTGGTCTACTAGCGTGGTAAAAACAATTAATGGGGAAGTTTAGTTACATGCCCTATAAAAAAAATAAAATATGGGCAAGAAGGTATCCATTTATTACTGAAGTTTCTTTTAAAAGATATCTTCAACTAGAAGATGAAGAAGGTGTTGATTGTCTACTAAATTCTACCATCTTTGAACAGCTTACACTGATGGGGTATGAGAAAATTTCATAAAAGCTTACTTTCTATAAGGCATTCTTCTCCCCACAATGGAAATTTCTGATTCATATTGTTCTACAATGCCTAAGTTCAAAGACTACTGCATGGAATATGGCATCTGCTATTATCTACTTAGCAACAAACCGAAAGTTTAAACGTTTCAAAAATAAAAACATTTTTTTTGAAGTAAATGGTTAGAAACCGGAGAATGTTCTAAAATTTTTGATGTATCCAAGGTTTGTACAAGTGTTTTTGGATAAGCAATTGGATGGGATGTCAACTCATAATGGAATTTATAATGCACCCACTCACACTAAGAAGATTTTTGGAAATATGAGAAGGGTAGGCAAAGGTTTTTCTGGTAGAGTAACACCTTTATTTCCAACAATGGTGGTACAAAACCAATCAGAATTAGGTAAAGGTTTAGCAATTCCAACTGACGTCCATCACACACCCACTATTATTCAATCATCAACTCAACCTCAAAAGACACAAAAACCTAGGAAGCCTAAAAGAAAGGACACTCAGGTACCTCAACTTAGTGGTCCAACAAACATTGTTGCAGATGAGGCTGTCCATAAGGAGTTGGGTGACAGTTTTGTGAGAGCTGCCACTACTGCTTCTAGCTTAAAAGCAGAGCAGGACAGTGGTAACATAACTAAGACCCAATCCAAGGCAACACCTAATGAATCTAGTTCCCTAGGAACTACTTCAGGTGGTGGTCCCGGGTGCCAAGACACCATGGGGGATACTATTGCTCAAACTAGGTTTGCGAATGTATCTAAACTTTCCAATGATTCACTACTCACAAGAGGTAACACACTTTGAAGTAACGAGGATAGAATTAAACTTAATGAATTGATGGAACTATGTACCAATTTACAAAAGATGGTTCTTGATTTGGAGAAGACAAAGACCACTCAAGCTAATGAAATTGCTAGCTTAAAGAGGAGGGTCAAGAAACTTAAACAGAAAAAGAGGTCAAGAACTCATAGGCTGAAAAGATTATACAAAGTTGGTTTGACAGCTAGGGTAGAATCCTCTGGCGATGAAGAAGATTTGGGTGAGGATGCATCCAAACAGGGGAGGAGAATTTAATGTTATTGATGCAGATGAAGACATTACCCTGGTTAATGATGATGCTGACAAAGAAATGTTTGATGTGGATACTTTAAATGGTGAAGAAGTGTTTGTTTCAGGGAAAAATGAAAATGTTGTTGAAGAAATAGTTGATTCTGCTCAAGTTAGTACTGCTGCAACAACTGTTACAATAACTACTGAAGAAATTACTTTGGCTCAAGCTCTAGCTGACCTTAAGAGCACAAAACCCAAAGCTAAAGGGATTGTTCTTCAAGATCCAGGCGAATCTACAATAACAACAACAATTTCTTCACAAGGTCTATCATAGGACAAAGGGAAAGGAATATTGGTAGAACCTGATAAGCCTTTAAAAAAGAAAGAACAACTCAAGCTTGATGAAGAGATTGCACTTAAATTACAAGAAGAGATTAATGAAGAGGAAAGATTGCCAAAGCTGAAGAAGAAAAGATTGATGAAGCCAATATTGCTTGGGATGACATTCAAGCAAAAGTTGATGCTGATTACCAGTTGGCTGAAAGACTACAAGCTGAAGAACAAGAGCAGTTCACAATTAAAGAAAAATCTACATTGTTTAAAGAACTCCTAGAGCAAAGAAGAAAACACTTTGCAGCTAAAAGAGCAGAGGAGAAGAGGAACAAACCACCAACCAAAAGTCAATAGAAAAAGATCATGATTACTTACCTTAAGAATATGGAAGGCTAGAAGCATAAAGACTTGAAATTTAAAGACTTTAATTCTATCAAAGAAATGTTTGACAAAGCTTTTACAAGGGTAAACATGTTTGTAGATTTTAGAACTGAGTTGGTAGAGGGTAGTTCAAAGAGAGCAGGAGAAGAGTTAGAACAAGATAGTACTAAGAAGCAGAAGGTGGATGAGGATAAAGACACAATAAAGCTTTAAAGTCTAATGGAAGTCATTACAGATGAAGAAGAGGTTACAATTGATGTTGTACCTTTAGCTACTAAGTCTCCAAGTATTGTTGATTGGAAGATCCACAAAGAAGGAAAGAAAAGCTATTATCAAATAGTAAGAGCTGATGGAAAGTCTCAAATGTACAAGGTCTTTAGTCAAATGCTTAAAAGTTTTACTAGGGAAGATTTAGAAGATTTGTACAAGCTGGTAAAAGCTAAATATGGATCAACAAGACCAATGGAAGACTTAGATTTTTTATTATGGAATGATTTGAAAACCATGTTTGAACCACGTGTAGAAGATGAAATCTAGAAGTTACAACAAAGGTACAAATTTTTAAGCTGGAAGCTATTTGACTCATGTAGAGTGCATTGCTTGAGTTTGCAATATGGAATGATTTACATGCTGGTAGAAAAGAGATACCCCCTTACAGAACCTACAATTACAGATATGCTGAACAATAAGCTTCAGGCGGATTATTTCAGTAAAATGGCATATCAGCTTCTTAAACGTCTCACAAAACAGCTTAAGAATTAATGAAGTGTTTGGAAGCATCCTCCTGGTGATTATGGAGCTTTTAAATGAAGAAACTTGATGATTTTGGAGATAAATATCAAGTTTAGGGGAGGATTGTTAGGATTAAAAGCCTTCTTAATGCTCCTAGTATTACTGCTGCTCTTATTGATGTTAATGTTGCTCAGTACAAAGTTACTACTGATAAAGGAAGTTACTACTGCTAGAGGAAGTTACTACTGCTAGTGGAAGTTAAGATTGCTCAGAGATAAAGACTAGAAAATATGCTAAGTAGTTACTACTGCTAGTACAAAAGTTACTACTGCTGGTGTAAAGTTACTACTGCTGAAGGAGTTAATGCTGCTAGTGAAGAAGTTAGTAACAGCTAAGTGATTTATACGATATATTGGGTAAAAAGATAATGTGTAAGTTATTTGTTTAGAAGATTATGATTACTTAGGAAAGTATTGTAAGCCGTTTAGGACTCCTTGGTGTATAAAAGGAGGTCCTAGGGCATAGAGATTGAGATATACCAATACCAATAGTTTTCATAAAATATCAAAAATGAGTCATTCATAGAATTATCATAGCTTCAAGGTCTTTGTAACCCTAATACTTTAAGAGTATTCGTATTATTATAATACTAGAGATTTTGTTTGTTGAATTATATATTTCATATAATACTGTTTCGTTCATAGTTCTTTGTAATATATAGATAGATTCAGCATAACCTTAATACATTCCTAAGTTTCTACTATAGTTGTGTTAGATTTATCTAATATAACTAATCCTTATACAAGCTTAAGGAATTCGATCTATTAAAGTGGGATTAACAAAAGTTCAAGTGTATGGGTGTATCTATAAATCCCATGTGATGTATTATCATGTTTAAGCAATGGCAGGGTAAAGGTGTATAAAAATAAAGAAAAAAAAGAGAAAAACAAAAAATATATATGAAAAAAAAGAGAGAAAATATACGGGCTGCCATTTGCTTATAAATGTTTATGTTTATCATAGAGTCAAGAAAAGAAAAAGAAAAGGTTTGATGTAAAGTTGTTTAGAGTTTGTATATCTTTGTCCAAGTGGTCGAGTCTTTGGCTTAGCAACCAAATTAACATGTATTCTTATAAATAATTAACTCACCACTTCACCCCAAATTCACCCAAAAAGTCACTCCCTAAATATTTCTCATCGTTCCATGTTATCATATTACACCTACACCCATAACCCTTTAAAGACCTCTTTGACAGTAACATTTGAAATTCTTGTAAGCGGTGAGGTTTTGACCCTTTATCAGCCTAGGTAAATTTAAATGCTTATGACCGGTATGATTTAAATTTTCTGTTTCCCATGAGAAAGAGAGAATCTAAACACTTAATGTAAGGTGCTAGTGTATAATTTCCATGATTCCAGTTACGAGGTCTAATTGGTTGTGCCATAAAATCCTTTAGAAAGTAAGTTAAATGCCCTCGATATTGCTACTGTCTAGGTAAAAAAGCTCATTTGCTTGGGGACAAGCAAATCCCAAGTGTAGGGGTATTTGATGAGGTGTAATTTTATACACTTTTTCAGGGTCATTTTATCCTTATAATCATGCAAAAATACTTTAAATATGTGTTTAATCGTTTCTTTTTGTATTTTTAGCATTTGGAAGATATTTGAGGAAATACACGTGATTTGGGCTCAATTTTGGAAGAAACCAGACAAGATGGAAAATGGGCATGAAGACACAATTGATGAATGAAGACCACAGAGTGAAGACACCGTCTGGATTTATTGTGACGCCATCTGAAGCATTAAACGACGCCGTCTAGAATTATTGTGACGCCGTCTGGATCAACTGTCAAATAGGAAGCCCTAGAAACCCTAGCGTGGGGACGACGTCTGGAGAATATGTGACGCCGTCGCGCCCTGAAGTCTATATATACAAACTTGAACTTTACGTTTAATACATTTTCATAGAGGATTAGGGTTTAGTTCGTGGAAGGTTGACTTGTACCAGATTTAGGGAGTATTTTAGGGTTTCCCAACCCTTCTATACCATCCTTAATTGCTTGATTCATAATAGTGAAGTTGTTTTATCCTTTATCTTTCAATATGTCTTATTGTTTGATTGATATTTGTGCTTCATCTATCTTGAACATGCTAGGCTAGATCTTTTAAGTCTTTGCTTATGATTGCATGTGAATTGGTATGTAGATCTTAATTATATTACTTCTTGTTGATGTGTGCACATACTTAGTCTCTAGAACCCTAGTTACTTAAGTGTATCAAAGATCTAGAGCGGTATGATTGTCTAGAAAGGATTCCATATGTAACAGTCTTCATACTACCTTACCGATATGTGGATCATCTCCTTTAAGTGTTTTAATGTGCGTATATCTCCCTAGGGGCCGTGTAATAGTCTTCATACTACCTTGCACTTGTGTTGCCCTAGCAAGGTTCCACGTAGATGGCATTTTTGTGTAATTTGTCATGCTTCTCGGAAATACTTACACATACATCGCAAGTGTGACAAGGCAATAGAGTTAAGAAAAGCATACCAAGGACCATGCATGATTAAGTAAACACTACTCCCTTATCATACGAATTCTCTTCTCCTTATTTAGTTTAATTAGTTAATTATTAGTACTAATCAAAGCACCTTCATACCACGAGATTTTACTTGCTTTTATTGATTATAAAAATACAAAAATATTCTTCTTTCAATCTTCTAGATCTTAGTTATATTTAGTTTGGACCTTCACAGTGCTATTTTTCCCCTAGTAGTGGAAGAACGATAACAACCACCGCATGTCTTGGCCTATTACTACATAACGGGCTTTAGGTGCACTGCCTAGGGTTGTAAAACTGAAGTGGGATTTACAACCTCATCAAAGTTTATGGTGCCGCTACCGGGGAATAGCGTAGGTTCCGAATTTTATTTAGCTTAGATCTACTCTCTTGAATCCTTTCGAGTGAGATTTTTATTTTCGCATTATTAGCTTTCTTGTAGTCTATATTTTCTTTGTGTTTTTGTTCGTAATTCTTCATTGACTATTCCATTATTCATTATGAAGAATGCGAATCCACCACTAGCCCTAGACCCACCTACTTTACCAACCACGCTTCGCGCAAAATTTGTCTATGAGCTCCGTAAGCTATAGGCAATCTCAGCCTACATCGACTCTCGCCTCGAAAACATTGACCAATTTCTTAGAGACTTCACAACCCAACCAGATATAATCGATATGGATGACGCTGAATCCAATAATGGATCAACAGATACACCCTTGGTTTCCCCTTTTCTGGATTCAGATGACGATTCGAATGAGGGTGAAGTACTTAATGAGCTAGAAGAATATGGGAATACAGGGAAATTATGCGGAAGAAAGGTAATTAATAGTTTTGATGGGGATGATTTAGCATTCCAATGTATGATCGGCTTTAGGAAATTTGTTTTCTACTTTGATCCCTTCTTACCAATTAATATCATTACGCGGAAGGCTTATAACATTGTTATGGTAGATGGCCTCGAAAGCACAAGAATGAAATTGGTTGCCATTGTTGGGGATGTTTACATATTCGTTGGAAGCTTCACTTCTGTGAACGACTTTGTGGTTCTAGAAGACATAGGAGAGGTTATTCTAAAAGAGATGGCAAAAGTGGTGATGGGAAAACCCTTTAGAAGAGTCATTAAGCTTAAACATGATTATGCTAAGGGATTAATGTCTTTCACTAGGATCTTTGATGATTACATATTCCAAATGCCCCCCACTATACTTAGGTTTAAAAATGAGGGGCATGTGTCTTGGAGTAAGATCCCACCTATCCTTGTACTTAGTAAAAGAGATTTAATAAACGGTTTAGGCACCCTTATGAAAAGAACAAGTTTATGTATAAAAATTGTTTGAACCTAGGTCCCGAATACCAAGTGGATGAAAGTATGAAGGAATGGCTCATACAGGGTGTTAGGAACACGAAAGGGTCGGTCACTTCCATAGATAACTGTAGTTAGCTCGCTAAGGTAATTTTTGGAAACTTACTAGGCTAGTTAGCTAAAAGCCCATGGATAAACCCATGAAGGCCCAATCCCATGATCCATTGTAAGTATATAAACACCTCTCCATGCCTTGGAGAGGTGGTTGGTTGTTCATTTTTCACACATAATACATTTTCTATCTTATGTTTAATTTCTCTCTCTAAGTGTTCATCCAACCCTTTCTCTCACTAAAACAACCTCTTTCCCTCTCTTCAAGTATGTTATTAGATTAGTCTATAATTGGTATTAGAGCTATGAAGTGGTGTGTTTAGATTTTGTGTTTATTGTCTTTGTTCATGAGTTTTACTACTAAAAAGGCCTTGTCTCTTTGTTTTTTTTCTTGTTTTCTAAGCTTAAGTTCCACACTAAAAGATCATCTACACAGGTAGCTTTGATCTAGTATCCTTGGATATAGGTGTGTGTTCTTAGATTCATTGAAAAATCTCTTATTTTGTGTCATTTGGGTTCGTTAGCTTTATAAAGGTCAAAATCTTGATTTTAATTTTTTCGACTTAAAAACCTTAAAGTTTTCATTTTTCTTGTCCCTATAGGCTTAGTAACTCTTTTGGTACATAAATTCTTGGAAAACAATCTTCAAAAACGTGTCTTTTTAAGTTTTGAAAAAGTAGGTTTCGTGAGTACTGATCTAGTTATTCACAGTGAGACCGATCTAGTATTTTTTAGTGAGAACCGATCTAGTATTTTTCAATGAGTACCGATCTAGTTTTTTTAGTGATAACCGAACTAGTAGTTTTCAGTGAGAACCGAACTAGTAGTTTTCAGTGAGAACCGATCAAGTATTTTTCAGTGAGAACCGATCTAGTATTTTTCAGCGAGTACCGATCTAGTTTTTCTTCAGTAATAACCGAACTAGTAGTTTTCAGTGAGAACCGATCTAGTATTTTTTAGTGAGAACTGATCTAGTATTTTTCAGTGAGTACCAATCTAGTTTTCTTCAGTGATAACCGAACTAGTAGTTTTCAATGAGAACCGATCTAGTATTTTTAGTGAGAATCGAACTAGATATTTTTCAGTGAGTACCAATCTAGATTACTTCAGTGATAACCGATCTAGTCACTCTCAAAGACCACCGAACTAGTCAAGTTTAATAGAAACCGAACAACTCAAATTTCCAAATTATACGGTTTATTTCTTTGACTTGTAAAATCCCGTAAAACATTAATTTGTTTTCCCGGTTTTGTCAAGAATTGTAAAATCCCGTGTAGTTTTCAAGAATTAAAACTCTTAAAAGACAACTTAATCAAACATAATTTCTTTCTACCACCGTTCGATCCGTCAATAATCTTTTAACATACAAATTTCTCAATGACGACTCTTGCTGACAAAGCAATTCTGTCGGGTGCTGACAATCGTCCACCTATGTTGGAAAAAGATATGTACGATTCTTGGAAAAGCAGAATGGTGCTATATATGATGAATAGAGAACATGGAAGAATGATTCTTGAATCCGTTGAAAATGGTCCACTCATCTGGCCTTCAATTAAAGAAAATGAAGTGACAAGACCAAAGAAATATTCTGAGTTATCTGCTACGGAAGCAATTCAAGCTGGCTGTGAAATCAAGGCAAAAAATATCATTCTCCAAGGACTACCACCTGAGGTCTATGCATTGGTTAGCAATCATAAAGTCGCCAAGGAACTTTGGGAAAGAATTCAACTTCTCATGCAAGGAACTTCATTGACGAAACAGGAAAGAGAGTGTAAGCTTTATGATGAATTCGATAAGTTTGCTTATAAGAAGAGGGAAACACTACGTGATTTCTACTTGAGATTTTCACTGCTACTCAATGAAATGAACATCTACAATATGAAATTGGAACAATTTCAAGCGAACACCAAGTTTTTGAACACTCTTCTTCCTGAGTGGAGCAAATTTGTGACAGATGTCAAACTGGTTCAGGATTTGCATACAACTAACATTGATCAGCTTTATGCCTACTTGGGAAAACATGAATTTCATGCAAATGAGGTTCGTTTAATGCATGAACGCAACTCAGATCTGCTTGCTTTAGTTGCAACCCATTAGATGACCCAGTCTCCTTATCCAACTCATCAGCACACATACCAAAACTCTCAATTTCAACCATAAGTTTCACCATATCAGTCTCCACAGCATGGTTTACCTTATCAGTCTCAACAATACTCAAATAATCAATCATCAACACCTCTTTTAATCACTTATCCATTCAATGATTATCAATCATCAGTTCATCACAACGTTTATTCTCCATCATCATCCATCCCTTAATTAGAATATGCTCCCACAGTTAACCAACAATCTAAATTTCCCCAACTAGACTCAGGTCTAATTGTTCCAGTGTTCTAGAAAGGTGATGATCTCATTTATGCCATCAATCACATGATGTCTTTCTTGACTGCTGTTGTCACTTACCGCTATCCTACTACCAATAACCAGCTGAGGAATTCGTCAAACCCTAGGCAACAAGCTACCATTAATGTTGGGAGAGTAACCTTACAACCAATTTAGGGGAGGCATACTTCTTTTCCTGTGGGTACTACAAGGACCTACACTCCAGGTGCAAGTGGAAGCAATTCTAGGAAACAAAGGACTATTATTTGTTACATCTGCAAAGGGGAGGGACACATGTCCAAACAGTGCACTAAACCTAAGAGGAAACGGGATGATTCGTGGTTTAAGGATAAAGTGTTGTTGGTATAAGCTCAAGCAAACGGTCAAATTCTACATGAGGAAGAACTAGCATTTTTGGTAGATCTAGGAATTGTAGAAGGTCAAGCCACACAGACTGTCATTACCCACAATGCTGCTTATCAAGCTGATGATTTGGATGCATATAACTCTGATTGTGATGAACTTAACACTGCCAAAGTTGCTCTCATGGCGAATTTATCCCATTATGGTTCAGATGCTCTCACTGAGGTACACAATCATGATAATGTGAATAATAATATGATTAATCAAGCTGTGCAGGCGAGGTCGTCTTCTGAACAGTCGAATGTTGTGAACCATTCAGAGACTGAAATAACCAGTGATAGCAATATCATTCCTTATTCTCAGTATGTGATTGAATCACAACAGGTAGCTGTTCAGAATTCTAACTCTTTTGCACAACAAGATGCACTGATGTTATCTGTGATTGAACAACTGAAACCCAAGTAGTTAATTGTACCAAGATAAATCTGGACAATAAAAGTGTCAATGATACTTTAACTGCTGAGCTTGAAAGATATAAGGAACAAGTTAGAGTTTTGAAAGAAGGACAAAATGTTGACTTATGGAGTAATGATAACATGTCAGATTCAAGTGCATAGTATGTAGAGATTGATCGTCTTAAACAAACTCTTTCTGAACATTTAAAAGAAAAGGAATCTATAATGCAAACAATTACTGAAAGAAGAATCTAGGAACACCGATAGAGAGATTGCGTTAGAAAAAAAGATCAAACAGCTAGATAATATTGTTTTCAAAAGAGATAAATCTGCACAAAATGTTCACATGTTGATGAAACCTTAGTTTTTCTATGATCATACTACTAAACAAGCTCTAGGTTTTCAAAATCCTTTCTATCTGAAGAAAGCTCAGCAGTTGGAACCAAAGCGTTATGATGGTAATGTCATTAAGAATACGAGTGCTATTGTGATTCCTGACTCTAAAGAGACCCTAATGCTTGCTGAAGAGAGTCGTTCAAAAATGCTTTAAAAACAACAAGATCCTATGATGCTAGAAAAGAAAGTCAATACTACACCAGTCGATTATGCTGTTCTTAACCAACTTTCTCATGATTTTGAAATAGGATTTGTTCCACAAACTGAATTATCTGCTAAACAAGCCTTTTGGTCTCAAAATTCTGTGAATTCTCCAGATCCCACTCTTTCTAGTAGACCCACCAAAGTTGAGGTTCCAAAAGAACTTCCTAAAGTCAGCATGGTTAATACGAGTTTGAAGAAACTTAAACACCATCTTGCTGGTTTTGACGTGGTTGTCAAAGAAAGAACCACGGCCACAACCATCACTAAAGGGTCATGGGGGTTCAAACATACAAAAGCTTGTTTTAGAGATGAAATAATTCCATTTGTAAAAGCTCTGAAGGACTTATTTAATACATTTGATCAATATTTGATTGATGAACTTTCTAAAGTCTAAAATGTCTTTCATCAAATGAAACAGGTTGTAGAACAACATTGTTTAGAGTCAAAAACATTTGAAGTTAAGATGAATCAATTTTGAACGAGTAGAAAAATAGGTCACAAAGTTTAGGTGTAGATGCAGCAAAGATGATATCATCGACATATATTTGTACTAGAAGTAGTTCCTTGCCGTCTCTGAGTATAAACAATGTCAGATCCACTGAACCTTTGGAGAAGTCTTGGGATATCAGGAACGAAGACAACATGTCATACCACGCGCGTGGAGCTTGTTTCAACCCATAAAGAGCTTTCTTAAGCTTGTACACGTGATTTGGTTTATCTTTATCCACAAACCCATCCGGCTGGCTAACATAAACTTCTTCCCGCAGATTACCATTCAGAAACGCAGTCTTCACATCCATTTGGTAGACGACCATGTTCATATGAGCAACAAACGCGAGAAAAATCCTTATAGCCTCTAATCTTGCAACCAGAGCAAAAGACTCTTCAAAATCGATTCCCTCCTCTTGACGGTAACCACGAGCCACTAATCGAGCTTTGTTCTTTAGTATACCTCCCAGTTCGTCTAGTTTCACTTTGTATATCCACTTCAAAGTAATAACCATAACTTTATTTGGTCGGGGTACGAGCTCCCATACTTCAAGACATTCGAACTCATTGAGTTCTTCTTGCATTGCTTCGATCCAGCAAGCTTGAGTCAAAGCATCTTTATACGTCTTGGGTTCAACAGCAGTGAGGAAAGCATCGTAGTAACAGAAAAGAGCTTGCTCATGTAATTGCAGCCTTGTGGAAACTGGTCTAGCGAGTTCACCGATTATATTTTCAAGTGGATGATCCTTAGTCCATTTGTTATTGTGTTCAGAAATTTGGTGATCGGGAGGCACATTTGTATGAATAGAATCCGACGATAAAGATTGATCAAAAGGAACTTTTGGAATTAGAATACCAAAGTACGGATCATTTCCCATATGTGCAACTTCAATATCATGATTGTCTTCTTCAACATCGTTAGGAATAACGGAAGGTTAGGTATCGGGTGTTGTTTGAGGAAGGTGAACCGGTTGATACAGCGGGTACTGGAACTGCTACTTCATCAATTGGAGCAACGACTTCAGGGGCTGGGTGATCAACACTAGGTGGGGGATTGAGTAATTCATTGAACAACGGTTGAAACAACATATCCCAGTCAGTTCTCGAAGGTGGTACAAACTGTAAGATCCCTTTAACACTTCACTTCATACAATCGATCACGAAATCGAAACTAGAAATGAGAAAGAGAGAGTTGTTCTAGAGAGAGAAACTAGAGAGAGAATTGAGAGAGAAAATGAAAACATATTTTTAGATATTTTGAACAACTTACTTTTCCAAGTGGAAAAGTTCCTTATATACCCCGACACTTAAAAGTGACGTGCGGGATATTTAACTAGGACAGCTCAGGGTTTTGCCTTGGGTATTAAACCCAATAACATTTAACATTATTAGATTATCTATCGACGGCCCGATTCCCAGATATTATCCTATTACAACATTATATACTATTAAAGGACCGATGCGCCATCGCTAGAGTGACCAAAATTCCTTGTTCGACTCAATAAATTAAGGCTATCAATCGCTCTCGACGTGAGGTCTGAACACCTTTGGGAAACGAGCTTCCTATTATTGATCAATAAAATGAGGCTAACAATCTCTACCCACCGAACGTGAGTTCATTGATGAAACTACTTCATGAGATCAGTGAGTTTGCTTTTGACGTTTAAGCTCGAGTGTTCTTGGTCTTTGTCTTTGTTATTTGTTGTAGTTTGTCACTTCATTGAACTTTGCGATCCTTGACTTTGAGCCTTTTGTCATTGTTTTATCGTCTTTACCATTTACGTTCTTATGTCTTCTTGACCAACATGCTCATTACTTTTGCTTATCTTGAAAGCTTCAACATCAGACGTTTGCGGAAGTCTTTGTCTTTAAATCTTGAGCTTTCATGTTAGTTATGTCATTCGCTAGAATGTGGGCATGACATGTGGATAATGAATCGACTTTGGTTGTGTGAGATACTGTCAACAAACGTTATAACCCTCGCAGGTTTTCGTTTAATGATAAGCAGAAAATAGATTTGAACAATCAATCGATGTGTTACTTGTAAAAGCGTTTTTGAAAACACATTAAGAGTTTTGAGCTTTTATCAGAATTCATTCAACATCAATGCATTTATATGGTCCAATCCAATATCAGTTGTGGATACAAGTTTGATTCATATAGAATCTCACAAGTCACCTACAAGAGATTGTTTGATGATGCTTCAAGCAGGAATTCAATCTTCATTGTGAGTACATTAGTATCACTCGGTTGTTCTGGCAAATATCAATGATATGCGGTAGGAGTCTTGATAACAGCTTGTGACGTGATGATGTTCAACAAGTGTTTGAAATGAATGTGTTCCTAACGAGATTTATATTGTATCTCTTGCTCTAGACTGTTTAGGGCATTTTGGTATTTAGTACTCGGAGGCTGGCAGCATATTGCCACCTAATCAATATCAACGATCTCGGAATGAGATGCCAATATATAACGTGTGTATCTCAGTGACAGTTTGAGAGAAGTTTTTATATGAGAGAACCCGATTGGCTGGGAGAGGGTTGTGCATTGCATCACTGGGTCCATGATGTCGTTTTTAATGTTAGCAATCAACTTGTGATTCTGACAGCATATGTATTGACCCGGTTTCTGCCTTAAGTTGTGTGGAGGGCTTCTTTCTTTAGACCCTTTATCCATACATTTCTTTTTCATTCTTCAACGCCTTCAATGCTTACCAGGACGTCATTACTAACACCTTGTTGTGATTGTTCCAGTGTTAGCTCAATCTTAGTCGGCATTATTCCCATATACATTCATCTCCAATCATACCTAAGGACTGCTATTTCTAACTTTGGATTATCCTTGGGTAGATCCTCCGGTTCTGGTTGGATCATAGGATTGATTCCTAACCTAACCACCTTATTACTTCAGAATCGTCATGAATTAAGATGTTGTTGGATATAAGATTGGTATGTGCTTAATTACACATACATTTTACCTTTAAAAACGAGCTAAAATAACCAAAAACGGACTCAAAATGCCAAATATATGCTTGTTTTGCTAATTGTGTTGTGAAGGAACGGATATCTCACAAAAAGAAGAAAAACCAAGCAAAAAGCGACAAAACCGGACACGGGATGGAAAAGTGTGTGAAGACGAAGCCCAATCAAAGTCAAGTCAACTCCGAGAAGAAAAAGCAAAGAAAAATATAACTTGAGGGGTCAAAAATGCCAAACCCCTAAGTTATATTATTAAGGAAACGAGACAGGGGGCATGATTATGGCATTTGCGGGGAAACTTCATTTATAAAGAAAGAAAGGGAAGGAAAAAGAGAATGAAAAAAAGAAAGATGTGGAGGGGCTTTTTCTTGTACAAAACCTAAATACCCTAATCTTATTCACTCCCTATGTCACAACAAATTGTATAAAACCCTTTTTCACCAATCTTCCGACAATACCAATCCAGCAGCACCCTGTTTTGCTCCCTATACTTCTACACTGCAAACACTCACCAACACTTGGACCAAAACCTTCCCACTCACCCCACATGGCCACCAATGCCAAGTTGGCATTCAAGGGCATTTTCGATCCAAGGGTTGGAGAGAGGAATACAAGGTGAACATTAAGGGCCAGGGATTATATTGGGTGTTTGTACTCAAAAACTAGCACATGGAAGCTTTATACTCAGCAAACAAACACAGTCAAGCTAAACAAAGAAAAGTCAATGAAAGTCAAACAGCAGACTTCAGCTTGTTTTTACCTTTTTCTTTGTATAAATAGGGCTAGTGAGCCATGTAAGGCATTGTGTAATTTTTAGTCATTAATATAAAAAAAACTTTTTCCTTTCTGTAATTTGTAAAAGTTCCAAGTTTAATGAAATTTCAGTTTGTTTTGCAATTCGTGTTCCAAGTTTACATTACCTTAAGTTTGTTTTAAAGCTACTCATAAGCTTGAGATCTATAAGCTCTTTATTTTCAAGTGTTAACTATGTTAAAATTTTTTTTGGCAAAAAAAAAACACTAGTTAATACTCGAATTACCTTGCATTTGAATTGTGGAAAGCATTTTGGAAGTTGGTTGTAATGGAAAACAAATGGGACTTATACCTAGCTTATTAATATGCTAGAGAGCTTATACGCTGCCCTTTTGGTTCCTCTTGTATTTAGCTACGAGGTTCATTGTAAGTCTCTTATTTTATTCTTGCACCTTTTCTTTAAGGTTACTGTAACACTGCTTTATTATTGTTTATTTTCTGTCTTATCTTGCTTAATAGTGTTAATTTATGCTTAATTTTTTCATTGGTTGAAGCTTTTGTATCATTTATTTATACTTTGTTCTTTTATTATGTCATTTTTAGCTAAATGCCTTTTTGATTACTTCAGCTTTCTAAGTGCTTAATTATGCGTTAATGGACTTTAGTGCTTAATATGTTCATTTATTCATTTGTCTTTAAAAGCTTTGCCTAAATCCTCTTAAAAATTAGTTTTAAAAATGGATTTCAATAATCTTTAAGGGGTGTTTGGTTGTCAAGGCTGTGAATAATGTTCTTTATATATATTTTATAGTTCATTTTTGCTCCTTGAATGGGTTGTGGACATTGATTAAATTTCATTTAGCTCATTTTAGGGTTTATAAGCTGTTTTTAATCTAGTTTTTATTGTTGAATTTCAATTTCCAAGTTTATATTAGCTTCATTGTGAAACCTGTTTGAATTTTGACTTAAGTTAGAAGATGCTTATTTTTAAGTCTTAGCTTAAAGTAGATTTTAAGCTTTGTTTGCATATTAATTTAAGTGTTTATTTGCATGGTAAGGGTTGTTGTAATGTGCAAAGTGTTTTTAAAGTTTAAATTAGAATCTGCTATGAGAGTTAAAAAGGGGATAAGAGCTTTTTTCATAAGCTCATTCTGGCTTATTTAGTGTTTCAGAATACTTCTTTTGATCTTAATTATTGTTCATTGAGCTTAAATATCAATAGGTTTTTACGCTTATATCATCATAGAATCCAAGTGCTTGCTCATTTTAAGCTCAAAAAAGTGCTTATTTTCAGTAAAATTAAAAGATATAGTAGTTTAGTCATTTGTGCATTATTGTGCTTATTCAAATGGCGTTATTTAAGAAAGTGAATAGGTGGGCTTTATAAGGATCTTAGTTGAGCTTATTCCAAAAGCACACTTTTCAGGTTTGGGGCCTTATTTAGGATTTTAGATTATTTTATTTTGGCTGATTTAGAAAAGTTGAGTTTACTATATTTTGATGCAAAATTGAGTTTAGTAAGTTGTTTTGCTGGAAAGGCTTTTTGGGAATCAGATTAAGCACATATAAGCTTTCCTAAACTTCTTTTCCTTTTATTTTGGTTTTAATTTGTGCCTTTTTACCGCTTATTTAATAAAGTAAGTCCAACTTATATTTGCACTCTGCTGACTTTTTTGGCTTTTTGAGGGCTCTTTGAGTGATAATTTTTATATAGGGGCCTATTTTTATGTGCCTTTATAACATCTTCCGCGACAACTGTCGTGTTTTGAGTTTTGGCTAAAAACGATTTTTTAAAATCAGCCGTTTTGGAGCCTCGTTTCTGCTGGTAGAGCCTCGTTTCTGCTGATAGTGCTCTCGTTTCTGCTGATAGGGTTAAATAATTTTTTTTCCCCTCATTTTTTATACCCGTTTTAGGTTTTGTTCCATTAGATTGTAATTTAGGATTCTCTCTTATTACCCTTAAATTTTGCTTACCCGTAGTTGTTTTAGGGACTTATAATCATAAAAATCATTCTCACTCAATCTCAATCCAAACAAGATCAAATTTCAATTGCAGCCTCGTTGGTCCTACGACCTGGGTATCTTAACTTCCAGAATCTTTTTATCGTTGATATCTCTTATATATTTTAATTTCTAGGTAGGTCTTGTCTTATTACCTTGGTCAAAGGTGAAGAGTTTGGATTTGCCTAGTATTGATATACATACTATATTGTGAGAACCAATTTTTGGCGCCGTTGCCGGGGAGCAGATGTGCTTCGATTGTTATTCATACCGTTGATTTAAGTTTGTCATATTGTGATTATATATTCTTAAAAAATCACAAAAATTATTTTCTTTTCTTTTTACTAATACATATCATATAATCTAAAATAAAAATCAAAAATTCAAAAATATAAAATAATTGTCCAACAAGGAAATTAAAATACATAAAATTGTTAAAAATAGGCAAATATATATTCTCAATTGAGGTATTATCATACTTTCAGGTGAACTAGAGTGTTCCCACTATCGACAAAAGATTTAAAGATTGCCATTTGTGTCTCTTTACAACTACGGCTCACCTTGGAAAGTTAAACCAAACTATAAAGTGGTATAAGGAGGGTTGTTCCAAGGAACTACGACCGAAAGGGAGAAATATGCTTCGCGCTTTCCTACTCCTGGTTCAGGCTCACCTGTGCGTTTACCTTTTTGAGAGCTACCGTGAAGTAAGTAGATTATTTGGTTGAAGTTGTCTTATCTCATTGTCCGGTAAAATCAATTGTGAATAAATCATTAAAAAAAAAAAAAGACCAAAAAATTTTAGTGTAAATTTTCTTTTTATACTTCCTATTCGTGTTCAATGCGCAATCGTTCTCAGGCCCGTAAACGTCGTCAACCCACAAGTTGCGGACCAAACTTCTGTTGATCATACATCTTGAGAAACCTTGAAAATCCTCCCATAGTTACGATGGCTTGGATAAATCGTACTTTGGCGCAACTGCTCGAAGCACCCACCGAGGGTTCGAGGAATGCAATCGTTGTTCGGAAACTACCGCGAACTTAACTTTTGAGATCAAGCATGTCTAACTAATCTCGTTCAAACAAACAATTCTTTGGACACGATTAGGAAGACACATGCTTCATATCCGTTATTCTCACAAGAGCTCTTCTCGGATGAGTTTCTCAACGTTCCTGAGTAGTCGGTTTAAGCTTATTGGCTTTTCCACTTTTCCCCGAGGGAGCAGCCCGGATTTGGCTCGAAAAGAACCCCCATCGATCGACTGTTAAATGGGGACGATCTTGTTTCAAAATTTCATCAACAAATTTTTTCCTCATTCTAAAACCAACAATCTTCGAAATGAAACAAGAGATTTCAAACAAAAATTTCGACGAAACGTTTTATGGAAGCTTGGGATCGGTCATTGATCTTCTTTTGGGCTATGCCCACATCAAGGGTTTCAGAATTGCATCAACTCGATACATTCTACAACTGCCTTAAACACTACTGATCTAGGGACTATTGAACTCCGTGCGGTGGTAATTTTTTTGGATAAGATGTAGAGAATTGCCTTTAAAATTATCGAAAAGCAAATCCAAAGTTCGTCAATCACGATAGCAAGGCAGTCATTGCCAAAGTTGGTACTGAGGTCTTCCAACCAGCAGTTTCATCCGATGTTGCGAATTAAAGATTTGGTTAGGCATTGTCATAGACAAGAAAAATCTAAGCTCCGCTCCTGCTCCCGTTCCCGTTTAAAAGCAATCGAGCCAAGTTGTGTAGCATTGCGGGAGGTGCTATTCTTATCAACAATGTCCGCCACCGTGGCAAATGTTCCACGATAATATCCAAGATCGATATGTGTCACAAGACGCGCGGCTAATTTTAATCAAGGAAATTACGGTATCCAAACCTTCCGATGTTGTCTAATCAAAGTCGATCTCCGGTTTTTTCTCTCAGTGCAAAATCATCTTAAACATCAAAACCGTTTCAATCGAGGAAATTAACTTCAATCAGAAACCGAGGGGGAAATTACAACCAATAGGGGGTAATATTTCAATCTATGACCAATTTATCAACCCCAGTAATCAACCACGGTTTATCAAGCCCAAATCATCAGACTCGGTTCCACTAAGCTCAAGGTGTGTCTAAGCTCTGATTTCGATAGCTACGTCAAAGCCAACGATGCAATCATGAAAAATACTCAAATCAAGTACCAATTGGCTCAGCAGGGCAAATACACAAAATAAATGATGGAATGCAAAATCAATTGGACATATAGCAATTTGCTTTCCAAGATGGTCGTTTCCCAACCACCGCTTCCACTTCAGGGTCGGGATCTCTACCGGGTAACAGTTACAACCCTAAAGAAGATTTGAAAGGTATCACCACCGAAGCAGCGTTACTACACATGGACCCACGATTCCTCCTACACTGCTACTTCCAATGAAACGTTCTGATACCAAAACAGTTAATCATGACACCGAGGTGACAAAGGACACGATGCCTCCTGCTAATAACGGAAGCACCGAAGACGTCCAACCTCCTGTTGTTCAAATTCAGTCTCGTAATCCAAATCCTGAGCCAAATGTTTCTCCTGTTGATACTCCAATTCCTAAAGCATCAATTCCATTTCCATCAAGAAGAAATGATGAAAGGCGCAAGGAAAAAGCTAACGAACAAATTGAGAAATTCTATGAAATCTTCAAAGATATGAATTTCGAAATTAGCTTTTTGGATGCTTTGACTCTTATGCCTAAATTCGCCTCAACTTTAAAAACCCTAATCGGAAACAAAGAGAAATTGAGTGAAATGGCAAAATTGAACGAAACTTGCTCGGCGGTCATCCTTAACAAGTTGCCTAGAAAACTTGGAGACCCCGGCAGATTCCTTATCCCATGTGAATTTTCTGGCATTAACACATGCAATGCCTTGGCCGATCTCGGTGCAAGCATCAATCTTATGCCGTATTCCGTGTGGAAGGATCTCTCTCTTTCCGAGCTTACCCCAACATGCATGACGCTAGAGCTAGCGGACCGTTCAATCACTACACCAATCGGTATCGCCAAAGACGTCCGTGTGTTGGTGGGAAAGTTCCAATTTCCAGCCGATTTTGTGGTTGTTGAATTTGAGCCAGACCCCCGAGTACCTCTAATTCTCGGGAGGTGTTTTCTGAAAACTAGTCGTGCATTAATCGATGTGTACGAGGGTGAAATTACCCTTCGTGTTGGCAAAGAGGCCATAACTTTCAACCTAGATCAAACTTCGAGGTACACGGCAAATTTCAATCATATGACGGCAAACCGGATTGACGTCATTGATATGGCTAGTGAAGAATACTCGCAAGAGGTCTTAGGTTTTTCTGATTCGGTAGCATACGGAAATCCTTCTCCGTGCTTTGATCCTATTGTTGCTAATTCATCTCCGACCTTAACTCCATTTGGAGAAAGTGACTTTCTACTGTTCGAGGAAGCAAATGCTTTTCTTGCTCTAGATGATGATACAACTTCACCGGAAGTTGATCCGACTTATTATGATCCCGACGGGGACATTCTCATCCTAGAAGCATTCTTGAACAATGAACCACCGACTCCTATTCCAAATCAAGGAGATTGTTCACCAGAAACCCAAGAAGAAATCAAACTTTGTGAAGCCAAAACTGTTAAATCTTCGATTGATGAACCGCCAGAGGTTGAACTCAAAGACTTACCTCCCCATCTTGAATACGCATTCTTGGAAGATGACAACAAGTTACCAGTCATCATTGCTAAAGAATTAAGTTTGGGGGAGAAAGCCGATCTGATCAAGGTTCTTAAGTCCCACAAGCGAGCCATCGCTTGGAAATTATCCGACATTCAGGGTATTAACCCGGAATTTTGTACCCACAAAATTCTAATGGAAGAGGACTATAAACCTACAGTTCAGCATCAGAGGAGGGTTAATCCAAAAATTCACGATGTCATCAAGAATGAAGTTGAAAAACTTCTTGACGCAGGATTGATTTACCCAATCTCCGATAGTCCATGGGTCAGCCCGATACATTGTGTGCCCAAAAAGGGTGGATTTACCGTTGTTCAAAATGAAGAAAATGAGTTGATCCCAACTCGATTGGTTACCGGGTGGCGGGTATGCATTGACTACCGCAAGTTAAATGAAGCCACCCGTAAAGACCACTTTCCACTTCCGTTTATGGATCAAATGCTCGAGAGATTAGCGGGAAACGAGTACTATTGTTTCCTTGATGGATTCTCCGGGTATTTCCAAATTCCCATTGACCCTCGTGATCAAGAAAAGACCACATTTACTTGTCCCTACGGAACGTTTGCCTACCGTCGCATGCCTTTCGGCTTATGCAATGCACCGGGCACGTTCCAAAGGTGTATGTTGGCCATCTTTCACGACATGGTTGAAAAGACAATGGAAGTCTTCATGGATGACTTCTCGGTCTTTGGGAATTCCTTTGAAAATTGCCTCTCCCGTCTTGAGAAAATGTTGCAAAGATGTGAAGACACCAATTTGTGTCTTAACTGGGAGAAGAGCCATTTTATGGTCAAAGAGGGCATTGTCCTCGGCCATAAAATTTCTAAAAATGGGATTGAGGTTGACAAAGCCAAAATAGATGTCATTGCCAAATTACCTCATCCCACCACTGTCAAAGGAGTTAGGAGTTTTCTTGGTCATGCCGGTTTTTACCGGAGATTCATAAAGGATTTTTCCAAAATATCCCGACCAATGACTCATCTTCTCGAGAAGAATACTCCATTCATCTTCTCTAATGAATGCATCCAAGCTTTCCAAACGTTAAAGAATAAACTTACGGAAGCTCCGATCTTGATTGCCCCAAACTGGGATCTACCATTCGAACTTATGTGCGATGCAAGTGATTACGCCATAGGGGCAGTTTTGGGGCAACGTCATGAAAAACACTTTCGGCCTATCCATTATGCTAGCAAGACGATGACCGAGGCTGAATCTAATTACACCACGACGGAAAAGGAAATGTTAGCCGTGGTGTATGCATTCGAAAAATTCCGGTCTTATCTTATCATGAACAAAAGCATAGTGCATACGGACCATTCCGCTCTCAAGTATCTCTTTGCCAAAAAGGATGCTAAAGCGAGATTGCTCCGATGGGTTCTCCTCCTCCAAGAATTTGACTTTAAAGTTCTTGACACAAAAGGAGCCGAGAACCTCGCAGCCGATCATCTGTCCCGATTAGAAAACCCGTATGAAAACGTTCTCGACCCTAAAGAGATTAATGAAACATTTCCTCTCGAGACGTTAAGTATGGTGACTTTTCGTGGTGATTCTAGTACCCCGTGGTTTGCCGACTTTGCAAATTACCACGCGGGTAACTTCGTTGTGAAGGGCATGTCAACCCAACAGAAAAATAAGTTCTTCAAGGACGTGAAACATTATTTTTGGGATGACCCCTTCTTGTTTAAAATTTGTGCGGATCAAGTGATCAGGCGATGTGTGCACGGCAAGGAAGCTCTCGACATTCTCGAGGCTTGCCACAATGGACCCACCGGGGGACATCATGGTGCAAACCTAACCGCCAAAAAGATCTTTGATTCCGGCTTCTTTTGGCCCACCATTTACAAGGATGCCCACGAGTTTGTCAAAAACTGTGACTCGTGCCAACGACAAGGAAAAACTTCGCAACGGGATGAGATGCCTCAAAACTCCATCCAAGTTTGTGAAATCTTTGACATTTGGGGCATTGACTTTATGGGCCCGTTCCCGTCTTCACGAGGGAACAAATATATTCTCGTGGCCGTTGACTACTTGTCAAAATGGGTTGAAGCGAAAGCGCTCCCCACCAATGATGCCAGAGTCGTTTGCAAATTCCTAAAATCTCTCTTCGCCAGATTTGGTGCCCCTCGAGCTATCATAAGTGATCGCGGAACTCATTTCTGCAATGACCAATTTGCAAAGGTCATGCAGAAATATGGAGTCACTCACCGTCTCTCCACCGCGTATCATCCACAAACAAGTGGGCAAGTCGAGGTGTCAAATCGTGGTTTGAAACGTATCCTTGAAAGGACCATAGGTGAAAACCGTGCTTCCTGGTCGGACAAACTAGATGATGCACTATGGGCCTTCCGCACAGCTTACAAAACGCCCATCGGGTGTACTCCTTACAAGCTTGTGTATGGAAAGGCATGCCATCTTCCGATCGAGCTTGAGCACAAAGCCTATTGGGCCTTGAAACAAGCAAACTTTGATCTTTCTACTGCGGGTGATCACCGGAAAGTTCAACTCAATGAACTTAACGAACTTCGTGATCATGCATATGAGAACTCATTGATCTATAAGGAAAAAACAAAGAGAATCCACTACTCCAAGATTAAAAATCGCGTTTTTAACGTCCGTGATCGAGTCCTCCTCTTTAATTCAAGATTGAAGATTTTTCGGGCAAACTAAAATCCCGTTGGAGTGGACCATTCACCATCACTCAAGTCTTTCCTTACGGCACTGTTGAGCTATCTCAAGCCAACGGGCCGAATTTCAAAGTGAATGGTCATCGTGTTAAGCACTACTTTGGAGGGGACGTACCACAATTGGTAGTCCCGGATCTCCAAACATTCCCAAATGTCCAATGAGTTCGGTGATAGGTCAAGCATAGCGACCCTAAACAAGCGCTTCGTGGGAGGCAACCCATGCTTATCCATAGTTGTAATTGTATGAATAAGTGTTGTTTGTTGTGTGAGATAGCTTGTCTTTTCTATCACCCGTGTTTCGTGTTGTTGTTGTTTATTGTCCAGGATTGCCCGGATTGTGAAGGCTCTCGTGTTCTCGGTTTTGTCTATTCGATCACTCGAGCTTCAAATCCTCAGCTTCATTTTGGGAATCCCGATATCCTAATCTAATCGACTAACGTTTTATCATTTGGCATACTTCATAAACGGCCTTAGGATAACGTAGTACCCTTCAAAACATCGAGGACGATGTTTAGTACTAGTTTGGGGGGGGTATCTTCGATTTGATTGTTGCCTGCTGCATTGTTACCACGTAATCCCGTATTTTCACCAAAATTTTTGCAAAAATACCAAAAAAAATAAATAAATAAATAAATAAAAATAAAATAAGTGTTTTGTCACAGTTTTGACTTTTCTTTTGGGTAGAATGAGAATAATTTTTGACTCGATCGGGCGTATTGAGCCCTAGCTAGTTCCTTCAGGCCGAGCTTTCACGAATTCTATTGCTTTGAATTTTAAAAAGGTGAAGAACAAGAAATGATAGAGTTAAATATAAGTTTATGTGTTAAGCAAGATTCGTCTCAAAACTTATATGAATAACTTGTGTTCTTTTTCTCCCATAAGCTTCTAATCCACCTAATCATACGTGCTTGTTCAACTAAGTCAATCGATGTTTTCAGAAAAAGCTTCAAATTTGTAACTTGATTCTTTAAAAGCAAGGTTTTGAAAGATAAAATGCCAAAGAAGCATGAATGAAGTATGAATGCAAAAATGCACGAATATTGTAATTATGCCAATGAAGCATACATTTGATCATATGGAGCTAGTAAAAGATGTGTCGTGATATCCCACTTGGAAGAAAGGTCTAGGTGAAGTATGAATGCAAAAAGTTCTATGGTTTAAAATCAAGTTACAAGTACCTAATAAGTTGTTGCTTTGAGTCGTTATTCCTAGCTTTAAGAACTTACTCTCAAAGCATACATTTAAAATCAAGTTACAACTTTTTTGCATTCATACTTATGAAAATGATAAATATGTTGCAAAAAGTTCTATGATCAAATCCAAGTGAGATCTCACAACACACCAAATCCCTAGAAGTAAACACATTCCTAGCTTTAAGAACTTATGAAAATGATAAATATGTTGCAAAAAGTTCTATGGTTTAAAATCAAGTTGCAAGTACCTAATAAGTTGTTGCTTTGAGTCGTGATTCATCTTGAATTATGACTATGAAAATAAGTTGATCTATGGTTGAGTTTAAACGAGCACACACATTCAAATCATATATCCATGTTGGGAGTAAAAAGTTCACAAGTCATAAGTATGAGGGCTTAACATCTAAACTTGTATCGACAATGATCTTGTTTAATTGCTTAGCTTGGGACTTGTGAAAAAATCGGGGACGATGAAATTATCCGTCAGGACGTCCGTGAATTATTCTACGAACGTTTCTCATTCTATGATCCCATTATTGATAAATAAAGGAAGTCAAACATATAAAAAAAAAAAAAAAAAAAAAAATTCGGTGAGAACTGGGGCTTGTCGAGGGTATTGATTCTTTTATTCCCTTTGATAAACGCTTGGCTACTTTTCCAAGTTATTAGCCGAGGGGATTTGAGATTTTTGGTTTCTCGAGTGCTTACTTCATAGCATTGCGTGGGACACGCAACATCTTAGTTTGGGGGATTTTGGTATGTGCTTAATTACACATACCTTTTACCTTTAAAAACGAGCTAAAATAACCAAATACGGACTCAAAAGGCCAAATATATGCTTGTTTTGCTAATTGTGTTGTGCAGGACCGGATATCTCACAAAAAGTCGAAAAACCAAGCAAAAAGCGACAAAACCGGACACGGGATGGAAAAGTGTGTGAAGACGAAGCCAAATCAAAGTCAAGTCAACTCCGAGAAGAAAAAGCAAAGAAAAATATAACTTGAGGGGTCAAAAATGCCAAACCCCTAAGTTATATTATTAAGGAAACAAAGGCAGGGGCTGATTATGCCAATTTGGGAAACTTCATTTATAAAAGAAAGAAAGGGGAAAAAGAGAATGAAAAGAAGAAAGATGTGGAGGGGCTTTTCTTGTACACAAACCAAACATTCCCTTAATCATCTTCAACCTCTCTCTGTCACAACCCAACTTGTATAAAACTTTTCTCCCGCCAATACCAAAACCAGCCCGCATCCTGTTTTGCTCCCATACTTCTCCTGCAAAATCACTCAACATCCTACCAAATCATTTCATCCACCCTACTTTTTCCCCCCAGCTTTATAAAGTCCATGTTGGCAATCCCTCTCCATTCCCAAAGCACTTCGATGGCTGAGATTGTCTCCAAAGAAGCTCAAAAGAAATCAAAGGCTGGGATTTGCTCTAGATTCACCTCACACAACTAGCACACTTGGTTTTATCTCTCCAAAGAAGCACAAGCTGCAAGTCCAAGACTTCGGCTATAAATAGAGCTTTTTGTAAGCCTTTGAGGCATCTAGTTAGTAATCTAGTTTTTAGTTTTTAGTAACTAATTAATTTTTAATCTTAAGTTTAAATTTCAAAGTCATTTACAGCTTTTTACTTTCAGCTTTGTAACATTTTCAAGATTAATGCAAGTTTGAAGTTTTTAAGTCAGTTTACAATACCAGTGTTAAGTTTCATAATCATATTGTTTTGTTTTCCAAAAAGCTTCTTTCCACAGCTTATTTATTGATGATAAAGCCAGTTCTGATGGGCTTTATGGACTCTCACTAGCTTGTTCTATGCAACTAGAGCTAGTAGATTTCATTGTTTGACCCCTGTTTTGAGCAAGGTGTAGTAAGATCTCTCTATTTCTTACTTTAACTTATCTATTGAGAATTGCTAGATTATTTAATACAACTTTTGGTTTAATTTATATACTGCTAGACTAATTCATGCTTATTTAAGTGCTTATTATGGATTGAAAATTGCTTATAAATGTTTTACTTTGTTATTTGATAATCTTTTTTTTAAATAGTTTGAAATAAAAATGATTTTATTAGAAATGTTAAAGGTTGTTTTTTGAACAAGCAGTAACTAACTCCAAGTTCTTACTGGCTAGTTCATTTTTAGGAACAGTAACTAACTTAACACTACCCGTACATAAACTCCAAGTTAGTAATAGTTATACCTTAACTGTTAGTACTTGGTAGTTCATTTTAAACATATCAGCATATTATTTATACTTAATATAAGAATGGTTTAGCTTTTTAGAGTAGATTAAGCCTATTTTCAGTACTGTCTTCATAGAACTTTATTTGCCTCCTTAAAATAACTTTTAAGAGTTTATTAGTTTTAGTTTCTAGCTTATTTGTCATTTGGGTTTCATTCTATTTGCTTATTTCTATACTAATGCTTATTAAGTGTTAGGAGAGCTTCTGTTTTTAGCTGTTTGCTCATTTATTGTCCTTTGTGTTTTTATTAGACCTAGCAGCAGTACTAAACTTAGGTTAACAGTACTAACTCAAATCTATCAGTACTAACTCCAATTATTACTGTTAGTTAATACGTGTCTATTACAGTTGTTGGTACTGTTTTGTTTATCTGTTTAATTTTTTTTTTTAGCTTAATGTCTTGCTTAATTTTGCTTATTTAGATTTAGATTAGCTTATTTATGCTATAAGCTTGTTATAGCTTTTTTGTGCCTTATTGTAAAGATTTTAGTGTTTATTGCCTTTGCTAGCTTTAATTCAATTTCCAGCTTATGTTTCTTTTGTTAAATTTTATGTGCCATTTTACTTCATTTTGAGCAAGGGTGTAGTAAGTCTCTCTATTTCTTATTTTACTTATCTATTGCAGAATTGCTAGTTTATTTAATACAACTGTTGGTTTTAAGTTTATACTGCTTCCGGTTTACTTGAATTCGTGAGTTCTGACCTTTGTTGTGTATTTTTATATATATTTACATATATATATATATATGTTTATGTTTATTTACACATAAAAAAGGGGTGAGTTCGCGCGTGGTCAATTTTTGGCGCCGTTGCCGGGGAGGTTGAAAAAGAATATCGCTACGTATTGACAACTTGTGTTTGAATCTGTGAATATTTTATAAAAAAAAATATAAAAAGTACAAAAATATTTTTCATTTTTCTAGTATAATTACAATATAAAAACAAAAGAAAAACCAAAAATATAAAAACATTGTCCATAAAAAAAGAAATAAAATAAACTCCAAATTTATCAATTGTTCCTAACGTGTGGAACAATACCAATTTCCCAACTCTTAATAAGTAATCTCTAGCATATGCAAGTAACTGAAAGCAAAGACTACTTCAGCCACATAAAACCTACATGAAATGCACCAATCATTATTAATTATTCAAACCCATTAATGCATGAAAAACCTTAATGAACAAACCTACGATTAAGATCATTAGATAGATGCTCTAGTTGTGTACTTCCCATGTTTATATTTATTTTTGCAAATCGTGAGTAAATACCCACTCGGGAAATACCCTAATTTTGGTATAAATGAAACTGTTTTGTTCAGAGAAGCAAAGCTTTTTATGAAACATAACCCAAAACCAAATAAGCCATAAGCCGACTATATAAGCCGAAACAAACACCCCCTATGTTAGGTACCAATAAAAAGCAGAGTAAAAACGACACCTTAGTGACCATGATACTTACAATTGACTCATCACAAGACCAGTAAGGTAGAATTCACGAACAACAATGAGAACCGCAATACATAGACTTCAAAAGTTATCCGAATTTTTTCACTTAGTAGAAAATCATACAAGACATACACTCACCTTTACACAACTATTATTAAAAGCACTTACACTACCGGATTAACTAGCTAGAAAATTTTCACACGCAATAATGTTTAGTCAAATAGCGCACTTCCAGAAAACTCCATTAAATTTTCACATGTGAAGATGCTTTTACTAAACTTTTCACGGGTGAAGAAAAATATCTCCTATATTTTCACATGTGAAGATGCTTTTACTAAACTTTTCACGGGTGAAGAAAAATATCTCCTATATTTTCACATGTGAAGATGCTTTTACTAAACTTTTTTCACGGTCGAAGAAAAATATGTCCTATATTTTCACGTGTGAAGATGCTTTTGCTAAACTTTTCACGGGTGAAGAAAAATATCTCCTACATTTTCACGCGCGAAGATGCTTTTACCAAACTTTTCACCGCGAATATACTCTTAACAAACTTAATCTATGCTATTTTTACGCAAACTAATTAAGTAGCTTATAACAATCAAGACCTAATTGGTAATCTATAATTTACTAGGACAACAAGGTCATTATTCATCTACATCTATATTCATATCCGAAGAAAAACTATACATTTCATCAAACATCTGATTGACAAGATAAAAACGAAAATATTCTAAAATTTAACATCGAATACAAACATCTGATTGATAAACGTGAGATATTAACCTTCATACGCACCAATTTTGACCTAATAACCTTCAAATTGCAACAGTGGATGACGACCTGAGACGATGACTGGTGCGGATCTGATGAACATGATTAGGCACATTTCGAAGGTGCTTTAATGGCGAATAACCACTGGAGATTAGGTGTGTTTGATGAGTGTGTCTTTGTATGTGTTCTGTGTATTTTTGCTTAGTGAATCAGATGGGAGAGAGAGAGAAATCGAGTTGACTTTGGGTGTTACGTAACAAATGACGGAATTTCCATCAAACCCCTATCATTTTTGGATATGAAATTACAAAAAGGCCCCTCCGCTTTCTTTAATGTAAATTTAGTGCAAATTATAATCCTATCTAAGCCATTAGATCTAGAAAAGGAAGGGGCTAATGGAGGGCTAAGATCTCTTCTTTCCTTCTCACAAAAATCTACCTTCTCAAATGAACGCTTGTCTATATATATAAAATAAATATTAAATATATAAGGAGCTGTTTCTAGGGAAAACCTATTTTGCTAAAAACCTAAAAAACGTCAAAAACCAAACCGATGCCCTAAAAAACCCAAAACATATGCCCAAAATTTTTTCCAGACAAAAAATTGGTTTTTTCAGGCAAAGTATGGCCTCGATTATAAGTTATATATATATATATATATATATATATATATAGGGATGGGTTCTAGGGAAAACCATATTTTGCTAGAAAACCTAAAAAACTCAGAAAACCAAACAGATGCCCTAAAAAACCAAACATATGCCCTAATTTTTTCAGACAAAAAATTGGTTTTTCAGGCAAATATGGCCTCGATATAATGTCTGTAAAAAACTCAAAAACCAAACAGATGCCCTAATTTTTTCAGGCTATATAAAAGATTTTTTAGGGCATCTGTTTAGTTTTTTAAGGCATCTGTTTGGTTTTTTTTTGTTTTTACAGAGAGTAAATCGAGGCCATATTTGCCTGAAAAACAATTTTTAGCCTGAAAAAATTAGGGCATCTGTTTGATTTTTTTAAGGCATTTGTTTAGTTTTTCTGGGTTTTCCACCGAAATTAGGTTTTCTCATGATCCCATCCCTATATATATATATATAAAGTAGGGATCCGGTGAGAAGAAAAACTATAATAAGAAGGATTTCTAGCCATACATTTTAAATAGGAGAGATAATTTTAATGCGAGATGCATCCATTTTTGTAGGTGCATCTTAAATGTGTGGTTGTGGTTTTTTCTTATCATTCTCATTTTAAGTTTTCTTCTTATTTGATCCTAACTATATATATATATATATATGTTTTATTGTTTGTGTTATTTTTTAATTCGTGCTAAGGTCACGTTCATGCTAAGGTCACGAGTTGTTAAATCGTGCTAAGGTCACGTTCATGCTAAGGTCATGAGTTGTTAAATTGTACTAAGGTCACGTTCGTGCTAAGGTCACGAGTTGTTAAAACGTGCTAAGGTCACGTTCTTGTTTTGTTATACGTTAATGTTTTGTTTTGTTTTATTTCTTCTTTTCTAGTTTACTTCTCCAGTCCGAGCTTTTGCGATTTCGCCGCTCGGACTGCAAGGGAGTGTTAGTAGATAATTAGGCCCAAGCCCGACTTGTGGGTTTAGGTTCATTAGGGTTTGCTTATGTTTCCACTCTATATATTGTGGCTCAATAATAAATCATAACCTAAGGGGTTTTCTATCATTTTACAAATACATCAATCTATATTCAACTACATTTTTAGTTTTTTTGTGTGATAATCAATTATATTTTGAATGATATTTAAGTAATTTGACTAACTTTAAGTCTCATAAGCCCGTTTCAAGTGGCTTATGCTTATGGAGGATTTTGGCTTATAGAAAATTCCATAAATCTGTATGACAGACGAAACTTATTTTAAAAACTCAAGACCGCGTAAGCCCCGTACACTAAACACAACCACAATATCTCGACTAGTACCGATAAGTTATGTCATGTGCGTTCAGTCACTACTCACTAGCATTTTGCGCATGCATTATAGTAAAAAAAAAAGTTTCAATAACACAAAACAAACGAATCTAACTTATTTATATGTTTTTCTATTAATTACAATACCAAACGCTATTATCAAAAGGTTTTAGCTCAGTTTGTACCTATCTCTGTAAAACACATAGGCCAACCGGAGAGATTTTGTGAATAAAAAGGTCAAGGGTTCGAGTCTCGGCTCCTGCATACTCGAGTTGGTATCCACCTGAGCCAGGAGAGTTGCCGAAATTGATACTTGTTGAGTGGACAATGACTGGTGCCAAAAAACATCTAAATGTTCCGTCAATTCATATCTTTTTGCGGACAATACCGAACACTATTAATGATTATTTAATGCATGTTTATATGTTTCCAACCCAATATTTGAGAATGGCGGGGAGAAAGAGATGAATAGCACGGTTTGCACGTAGCAAGCCTTAATACCATAGGCAAAACAATGGACCACACGGCCCAAAAGAGTCGATAAAGATTAAAGCATAAACATTAAACTCGTATTAGACGGGTTCGGTTGTAAGAATATGAATTAATATTTCAAATATACTAAATTAATTTATTCAAAAGAAATAAAGAATATTGTTTTTTAGATCAAGTAACACGTTAGTATGTAATTAAAATTAATTTACGGGGTGTTTGTTTCGGCTTATATGTGGGCTTATTTGATTTATGCTTATATAACATAAGCCCCAATTTTCTGGCTTATATTGAGACTTATGGGCTTATATAAGTTTATCATATCGTAATAAACTTATATAAGCCCACAAGTCTCAAAATAAGCAGAAATATCAAGGCTTATGTTTATAAGCCGAAATGAAATAAGGTCATAAGCCCACATATAAGCCGAAACAAACACCCCCATAATTTGAAACTCATGATCCTATTAAGATATTATAACCCCGTGTTTAATTTAATTATACATATAATTAAATAATAAAGATTGTTTAAAAAATTATAAGAAAAAAATTAATTTGTAGAAAATTAAGCGTGAGTTTTAAGTTTAAATCCAGAAAGTTGAATTTGAAATTAACTCATTCTAAAATTTTAAACCTAATTATAACTTCGTTAATCAATAAAAAAATACTTCATATAACATTATTTATAAGGCTCTAATTACTTGTATGTTCCTTATATTTATATTATAAATAGTAATCAATTTGATGTTTGTACTTAATTTTGATCGAGTAAAAGTTTAACTTTTTAGCCAATCTAGTTATTTTATTTTGTCACATGTCAAAAATAAAGTTATCTAATTTGTTTTTATTTTAATTGTTCCATTTCTTTCAAAAATGCATGTAGTTCTTTTATCATATAAAAAATGACTTATCAAAATATGTAATTTATATAATCGTAATAAATATTTGGTTCACATGAAACAACAAAATATACAACAACTTTTAATTAAAAAAAATCTTATTTTCAGCTCTCTATAAAAGCATTAAAGTATGTCGTGGATCACACAAGATATATGAATAATCATACATTCATACCAATTGCATGTCTTGTGCTTAAAAATTATATCAAAATAAACACAAATTATTACGAGTATATAATAACAAAATATAATTAGCACTGTCTTAGAACTCGTGTGATTGACTGATTGAATGGTTTGATCCTTATCCATTGTAAGGCCGAATGAAGAGTAAACAGCCTCTTTATTATTTTTTTAACTTTTTAGTAGTAGCAACAAATGAAAAATAAGTAGTTGAAAAATAAAAGTGCTAAGCAACAAGGGTTTAAAGAAGGAAGAAAGATTAGCTAAAAAGAATATCATCAGAAACAACAACTAAACAACCGACGATCTGCAGTAGACATGGTTTCCCACACCACTTGGTTACGTTATCTCGCCCGACGCTTCGAGTATTCACTCGCTAACGCAGCCAAGGTTTCTTTCTTTCTTTCTTTCTTTCTTTCCCCCCTTTTTCCCTATAACCCAATCTTTCTTTTTAGTTAATGTTAAATTAAGCTCTTTTATTGGCTAATCGCGTTTATTATCCATTTAGTAATGCTACAAATTAGCCCACTGATTCACCTAATTCACCCTCAATTTCATTTGATATTTCATGTTTAAATATAGCTACTTTTATAATCTTTTTCTTGTTTTTTATATAACAACTTATATAACCCGAAAAGTTTCAAAATAAGTCACACAAAATGAGCTTATGAAACATAAGCCCAAAACCCAAATAAGCCTTAAGCAGGTTATATAAGCCGACCCTCTAAGAAAAGGAATGAGTGTGAGAATCTGCATCATGGTATTTTGAATATGTTAAATATTGGTAGTAGTATAGGCTCGCCAAAAGGATTTGGAGAAATGATGTTTACTTATGGAAGAATATTAGGTAGTGCGGTAATCAGGTGCACACGGAAGTAGCAGTTTTTATAACTTGAACGGGTTGTAGTTATAGTCGGTAAGTTAGAAAGTGCTTTTTGTTTAGTTAAGCTAACATCAAAATGCTTAAAATTTTCTGATTTACTCTTAAAATGCTCCCTAAACTGGATCTCAGTGGATTGATGACAGCTATATCGAATCTTATATCATAGTTTTGTTTTTGTAAGAGTTGGTTACAGTCTGTTTACCTGGTTTTATGTTCTATTTCAGACAGCATAATGTATGATGGGACACTGTTAATCTACTACCCTAATTAATAGTGACGAGTTACCTATAACATTCTATTGGTGATTTAGTAGACAGATCTTAATAATAGGAACTCGAGTTTGAGAGGATTACAAAATTGTAAAAGAAAAAAAAAAGAGGACACACCTACATAACCATCGAATAGAACAAAAATGTTTAGAAATGCTCTGTGAATCGTTGCCTAAAAAAATTGAAACCCTGTTTGTTAAGTGTTTAGTGATGTTTTGTATTATAACTAATCCGCCAATACATTTGATCTTTGTCCTTCCTCAGTAATCAGGGGAACTCACAGTCGCATAGGTTTAGTTTGTCGTTATTAAATATGAAAATGAAAACGAGAAAAAAATCAATATGTTAAAGAGCAACACTTGCCTAAGCCAATGAAAACCAAAAATGCTGCTGAATTTAATAATACCACTAAACCAGCAGAACTCTCACTTTGCACTTAATGAGTTGAACTTTTATTGAAGACGCAATGGCATATCTTTTAGAAGCTACAACACATCCAATCCTTTGTGCACTTTTCTTCTCTGATAAACCAAATCATTTCTCAAAACCAATTATATAGAAATGCTGGCAAGTCAATAATGGAGATAGTCGCGTCTTTTTGGAGACAATAAGTCAATGAGTGTTATTTACCATCACTTACTGATTCTCACTCTTGTGAACCTGTGCCTTCTAGACTGAATTATAGTGTGGAATTCATCTAATAGAGTTCGAAAAGAAAATACGAATCAGGGATATTTGTCTTCTGTGATATACTAGTATTACTTAGGTTGGTGGATGGTTTTCCAATGATAGGTCAAAAAATACGTTGTCCTTTTTCTTGACCAACAAACATGTGGCTACCATCGATGCTACCACTATATTCTTTAAAAGTTGTTAAATATTCTAAATGTTTGTGTGCTACACAAATGTTCTCCCCTAATAAGGAAAAACGGCGAGTTTGGTTATAATGATAAGATTGAAGTACTCTTTCTTGAAAAGGAAGTTGCTTTAACTTCATTTTTATGGTTGGTTGTAGTTTTCGGTAAATCAAATTATTCAGTGGTGTACTTCTTGTTGCAGAGCTACCAACATGGTAAACTCACTAATTCAGAAGTAGGGGACACCGTTTGGAAGACCTTTTTCCAAGGTAAATTGACATTTTTGCATTGGAACAAGGGTGAAGAGATGGCTCCGACTATAGCAGCTGAAGGGGGAACTCTTCTTGTCAGGAAATTACCAGCCGCAGATTCACAGTAATCCCACAAAACCCTAAATTATTTAGTATTTGCATGGTTAGATCTGGATATAATTTGACACGAGGCTGCACATCCTAAAATTGTTGGCATTGTTATTATGGAAATATATCCTGACATAGTTATCATGATTGGCTTGTAATTGATTATGTGTCGGGGTAGATTGTCTAATCCATTAGTGTGTTCAAAGATAAGGGATAAATCCGAATTTTGTGGAACAGTTTATAGCTTTAATGATGCTGCCATTAGACTATACAGTGCAATAGTACAATCTTATTTTCACAGTTAGCAGCTTATGTAATTTTCACTTATGATCTAAACATTATGCTCTGAATTACCAAAGCTTCATGTTGGTATCTCATGGTTTGTATATATGATATATCTAACCCAATGCATTTTCATGATTGTCAACTTTTGACCTTTTTAGATGGTTAAAAGTACCTTGGGTTGTTTTTTGTTACTTAGAAAAAAACACTAGTTGCCTTTGTGTTTTAACTCTTAAGAAAATAGTTACTCAGGGATTCACTCATTATAAACATAGATAATTAAAGATCAAATGAGGTAAGGTTGTTGGGTCAGTCATTTCTGAAAATGGGTCAAAACAGGGCTGAGTTGGAACAGGACGAAAAGAACCAGGTCTGGTCAGGTTGACGAATAGCAGTCTCCCTACCCTCGGGTTGGGGTGTGACGGTCTACATCCTACCTCCCCCATACCCCGCTTTGGTGGGATTGGGTATTGTTGGTGTCGGATATCATTACATAAATAGCGGTATTACAATAAGTATGTGAATCTATGAATAAAATGATTTAGGAGGTTGTATAAATGAAAGACTTCGGGTGAGTTTTATCCCGTTTCTCTTGGCCTGTACGAGATACACAAACAATCCATATTATTGACCCATATATAAGTATATCAGGTCGAAGATGCGACCTTTGTTCAATATGATAAGAGCTACATGAACCAGCGGGCAGGGGTAACTTGAAAAAAATGTTTTTAACTTCCGATGTCTCGGAATGCACATTTACTTGACACAGTATCAGTGACAGCTTTAGCAGTGACAAAAGCTGTAAAATAGTATAACTGTTGTGTTTGTAAGCAGTGAGCCAATGATTAAAACTTTTTGAGCAAATTGACAAAAAAAGGGTGTCCAAGTTTTCTACTGCAGTCATCTCTAATAATAGTGAGATAAGCAGTTGAGTAGCTATACATTAGCATCTGCTTTTATTGGCTCGACCTCAGTTATACTGTTGCATTTTCATCATGCTGCTACTTTTGCTTAATTGCTTGTTACTGCTTTTGTCAGGCGTGTATTTGTTGGGGATGTGGTGGTCTTGAAGGACCCTGAACAATCAGATAACTATCTGGTTCGAAGACTGGCTGCCATTGAAGGGTACGAAATGGTCTCCAAAGATGAAAAAGAGGAACCTTTTATACTTGAAAAGGATCAGTGTTGGGTGCTGGCTGATAATGAGAAATTAAAGCCCAAGGTATTACACAATAGCTGTTACTTTGTGGTGATTTAATCTAAAGAAGATACAAAAACTTATATATCTCTACTTATCTGAGCTTCAGAAATTATATATTAGTGTAACTAGGCATGATTACCTATATGTTACAGTAGCAAGTTAATCTTATATGTTCATAAAAACAATACTCATATATCTCCACATGTTGCTTATAGGGACGTCTCTAAGTTTTATTGTGCGTTTCCTTTGTATTGTCAATTACTGAAAGCAAAATATTACATTTGAATTTGCACATAGTTTAACAAAATGGTTAAGATTATTTGTCATATGTGTCTTAAATGCTCTTGAACAAGGACTCACTAGTGAAAACGTTTGTGGACGACAAAGAAAGTTACTACTGTAGTTTACAGCAATTTTTTTAGGGAGTTGAAATACATTAGAATTAATAACATATCTCATATATTCAGTACAAATAGACGATTTAAAATGCAAAGTTTTACATATTCGTGATGGAGTGATTATCTAACTGTATAAGTTCACTATTGTCGTGTCTGGTACCATTTTCTCCAAGTTTTACATAATATATTCCCACAATTTTCAGGAAGCTAAAGATAGTCGGTTATTTGGTCCTGTTTCCATGAACGACATAATCGGTAGAGTTTTGTATTGCCTAAGAACAGCCGTCGATCACGGTCCCATTCAAAACAGGTACTTTTTTTTTAATTAATAAAAACATGTTATCCACATTTTGCATCCTGGATAATTTTTAATAATGTGTTTATTGGCACATTCGCCAGTCAATTCAGCATGCAGAAAGACTTGCCTGTGCTGGAAGTGGAGTTGGATGTTGATGAAATGGCAAAAAACCACAAAGCGTAGGAAGTATTTGCAAGAAAGAAACCCCTCATATCAGTTTGTATGTACTGTGTTCCCACCAAATTTTAATATGTTCTCTCAATGAACAAAGAGCTAATAATGAAAGTTCGGATTTTCTTGATTTTAGTGTTCTTCATGTCAAGAGGGGGACATCTTTGGGAGACAATGGTGTATTCTTATCATGTTCTTTTATACTGTTTAACTTATGTCCACTTTGCTGATAAGGGTTTCGTTAGAACAGTTGATAATTGTGTTTGGATTCCATACGTTGTTATCAAGTTGCCGAATATTGAGCTAATTCATAAAATACTGTTCCCGTATATGTTGTTTCAATAGTTTCATGCTTTAGAGCATTATGCATCATACCAAACTTTGAGCATCCAAAATTCCGTCTACTGATCATTAGTTTTTGGTTGTAACAAAAAAGATGTATGCTTGAAGTCGAACTTGTGGTATCCTGAGCTTGGTCGGTTGAGCTATGTGGTATCCTGTAATACCCCAAAATATTAGAAAGGTGATTTCTAGTTTTTTAATCTAGTTTTTGAGATTTTTTTTTTTTGAACGGCAACTTTATTAGAAACACTAGCAAGAAACACTACCGGGGAATCGTCCCTTTTACCCAAAAAAAAAATAAAAAAAATCCAACTATCCTATCTTAACTTAGAACTACCTCTAGCTTTACACCAACAAAAAGATCGTAAAACAATATCATCGAAAATGTACTCTTTACGAGACTTTTTACTCGCGAAAAGTAATTGGTTCCGGAAATTCCACAAACTCCACCACGTAACATAAAAAACGCCTTCCAAAATAACCTTCAAAGTACATGCCATATTGGCCTGCATATTTTTTTCCAACTTTATTGTCTTTGATAAGAGAGATAAGAGTGGCATTTGTTCATCTATAAACCCAGAAGATGAACTTTTCCCAACAGAATTATTATTAGAAACATTTTATTTCTTAAACTTTTGACCAAACTTTTTCTTCCCAAAATCCATAGGATATTCAATGATTTTAAAGCATCTGTCAATAGTATGACCATTAAAACCACAATTCTCACAAATAACAGCCATCTTGTCTATTATTATTTAAATTATTAGGTATTAAAGGTCCACTACTGTTATTCTGATTATTTCTCTGAATA
>BQNB010038150.1:0-48955 GCA_026074375.1 Tanacetum coccineum | reverse complement strand
ATGGTTAAATTAAAATGAGTACACACATTCAAATCATATATCCATGTTGGGAGTAAAAAGTTCACAAGTCATAAGTATGAGGGCTTAACATCTAAACTTATATCGACAATGATCTTGTTTAATTGCTTAGCTTGAGACTTGTGAAAAAAAATCGGGGACGATGAAATTATCCGTCAGGACGTCCGTGGATTATTCTACGAACGTTTCTCATTCTATGATCCCATTGTTGATAAATAAAGGAAGTCAAAGAAGTTTGTCAAAAAAAAATAATAAATAAATAAAAAAAAAAAAAAAAAAAAATAAAATAAAAAAAAAAAAAAAAAAAAAAAAAAAAATTAGAGTAGTTGTGTAAATATAAAAATTGGTGAGAACCGGGACTTGTCGAGGCTATTGATTCTTTTATTCCCTTTGATAAACGCTTGGCTACTTTTCCAAGTTATTAGTCGAGGGGATTTGAGATTTTTGGTTTCTCGAGTGCTTACTTCATAGCATTGCGTGGGACACGCAACATCTTAGTTTGGGGGATTTTGGTATGTGCTTAATTACACATACCTTTTACCTTTAAAAACGAGCTAAAATAACCAAAAACGGACTCAAAATGCCAAATATATGCTTGTTTTGCTAATTGTGTTGTGCAGGAACGGATATCTCACAAAAAGACGAAAAACCAAGCAAAAAGCGACAAAACCGGACACGGGATGGAAAAGTGTGTGAAGACGAAGCCCAATCAAAGTCAAGTCAACTCCGAGAAGAAAAAGCAAAGAAAAATATAACTTGAGGGGTCAAAAATGCCAAACCCCTAAGTTATATTATTAAGGAAACAAAGACAGGGGCTGAATTTGCAAAATCATTAAAGATATAAGCCTAAGGGCCAAAACTGCCAAAAGCAATAATGTCCTTTATCCTTTTAAATATAAACCACAGGGGCTGATTATGCCAATTTGGGAAACTTCATTTATAAAAGAAAGAAAGGGGAAAAAGAGAATGAAAAGAAGAAAGATGTGGAGGGGCTTTTCTTGTACACAAACCAAACATACCCTTAATCATCTTCAACCTCCCTCTGTCACAACCCAACTTGTATAAACCTTTTCCCAATCTTCCCGCCAATACCAAATCCAGCCAGCACCCTGTTTTGCTCCCATACTTCTACCCTGCAACACTCCATCAACCACTTGACAAAACCTTCCCACTCACCCCACATGGCCACAATGCCAAGTTGGCGATCCAAGGGTTGAGAGAGAATACAAGGAAATTAAGGGCCAGGATATATTGTGAGTTTATACTCACAAAACTAGCACAAGGAAGCTTTATAACACAACAAGCACACTTCGTTTTTGCTCTCCAAAGAAGCACAAGCTGAAAAAAAAAGACTTAGGCTAAAAATTAGACTCATTGTTAAGCCTATTGAAAGGAGTTAGTTTTTTTTTTAGTAACCTAGTTTTTAAGTTTTTACAACTTTTGCAATAATAATTTAGGCTTATTTTTCAATCATTTAACAGCTTTACTTTCAGCTTGTAACGATTTCAAGTTTTAATGCAAGTTTGAGTTTACAAGTCAATTTACAATACCAGTGTTAAGTTTCTTCATCTCATTGTTTTGTGTTTAAAAAGCTCTCACCTCAGCTTATTTATAAGCTGTTTTCATTAAGAAAGATAAAAAAGTTAAGTAGTTAAAAGAAAATCACAAAAATCACTCTCAATACACCACAGCTTATTTATGAATGAAATCCAGTTCTGGAAAGGCTTATGGACTCTCACTAGCTTGTTCTATGCAAGCTAGAGCTTGTAGATTTGTTGTTTGACCCTGTTTTAAGCAAGGGTGTAGTAAGTCTCTCTCTTTTTCTTACTTTACTTATCTATTGCAGAACTGTTAGTTTATACAACTGTTAGTTTTAAGTTTATACTGCTAGAGTAATTCATGCTTATTTAAGTGCTTATTATGGATTAAAAATTGCTTATAAGTGTTTTACTTTGTTATTTGATAATCTGTTTTTAATTAGTTTAAAATAAAAAATGATTTTACAGTTTCCAGGGTATTTTCACCTAGCAGTACTAACTTTAAGTTAGTACTTCCAGTTCATTTTAGGACCAGTACAAAGTCTTACACTAGCAGTACTTAAATCTAAGTTAATACAGCTAGTCCACTTTTGAACAGTACTAACTTTAATCTACATATTAACTCCACAGTTAATACTGTTAGTTATAACAGTTTTTTTTTTTTTTTTTTAAAAAAAATAACTGGTAGTTAAACTTAGTTATCAGCTTATTATTTCTGCTTATTTAAGATTTCCTTAGATTTTTAGAGTAGATTAAGCTTATTTTAGTGTACTGTTTTCAATAGAACTTAATTGTCTTTTTCAAAATAATTTTGAAAAGTTAATCATTTTTTAGTTTCTAGCTTAGTTTATCATTATAGTCCATTCTGGTTTGCTTATTCTATGCCTAATTTATTAAGGGTTAGTTCACTTCTGTTTTTAGCTTGTTTGCTTACTTCTTGTTTCTTTGAGTTTTGTTAGCCTAGCAGTACTAACTTAGACTAACAGTACTAACATATAACTAGCAGTACTAACTCCAAGTTAGTACTGGTAGTTATTACTGGTAGTACTGCTGTTAGTACTGTTGAGCTTATCTTATTTTATTTAGCTTAAGTGCATGCTTAATTTGCTTATTTAGATTTAGCTTAGCTTATTTGTCTGCCTTAAGCTTATTTGAGTTTATTTGTGCCTTAGTGTAGAAGTTTTAATTGTTTTTGCCTTTTCTAAGCTTTGATCCTTGTTCCAGCTTATTCTCTTGCTATTTTTATGTGCTTTTGCTTATTTTTATCAGTTTCTGTGCCCAATCATTACTTGTGACATACAAACACCAATTCAATCGTGACTCGATATTCCATCTCTAGCCTCGTTGGGACTTAACGACCCGGGAACACTCTATACTGCTTCCGGTTTACTTGGTCTCGCGGATTCTCATCCTTGAGTTTATTTATATATATATATTTTTTAAGGAGTAAGTTTTCGGCGGATCATTTTACTATCACAATTTTATTTTCAACAAGAAATTATTGTGACATGTCCTAAACCGTACAAGCATTCTTTCCCCCACTTAAAAAAAACTCGTCCTCGAGTTTGCCTTACTCGTCCCTTGTACTCGTAGCATCCAAATATGTATCTCTTGCATCAAATGTCCTTTTTTTATAATGACTCGACCTCGAACGCTTGTCTGTCTTAAAACAACATGTATCGACCATGGGTTTAGCTTTCAAATACCCTTCTTGATATTTTTTGTCAATCAAAATACTAATCTCGACCAAATTACCTTTTTGCAACCAAATTAACTCATGAGGATTTAAATCTACGATTTTTGAAAAATCAACACTTACAGTAGTTTGGATCATTGAAGAGAAAAGATCATTAACCACAACTACAACGTCTTCGATGTTTTCTTCTTCCCCACCAAATTCTCCTTTCCCAACCTGGCTCTGATATCAACCGATGTAGTGTAAGAAACAAGATAAGACAAATTAAATCTGTTGATTCCAACGAATATCAGAAACAATCTTCCAACTATCGTTGATTCAAACGAATATCGATTATTAAGAGAATCTTAGCAAACCGCCAAGAACAAAGCAAAGCTTTTATTATTAAAACTCAAAGATATATTAAACTATTACAAAGAAAATACCAAATATATATAGGAAACCAAGAGACTTTTCAATCCGCAAATTATAACTAATAAAAAAATAAATACTTTACTAATCAACAGATTTATGTGTCAAACAAGAAATAATATTGATTTCAATTACCTAAACCGCATCATTACTACCTCACTAATTCTTTCATTCCCAACAAAGACCTTTTCTTCCTCAGTGACATCTTCAATATCGGTATCATAAACTGACATCGATTTTTCTTCTACACGCAAAACAACACCCGAAAATGACACATTATTTTCATCCTCTTGAAAATTTGGATAATTGCCAACAAATCATTTCCCAACATCCCCACTCACAATCTCTTCTTCATATGGATAATCATCAAATACTGGAGGTCCTTCATAATCGTCATCAAATTGATCATCATCAAATATTGGAGTCCTTCGAAAATCTAACACCTACCCAAACCATAATCTCTCCATTCATCAGAAATGAACTAGTCAATTGAAGAGAAGTTACTCGAAAGAACTGATTATTTAACTCTTCGCCTTCACTTCTCCTTGGAAACATCTTAACAGGAACTTCGGCTCTTGATACCAACTGATGTAGTGTAAAATAAGAGATAACACACAAATTGAATATGTTGATTCCAACGAATACCAGAAACAATCTTCCAACTATCATTGATTCAAAAGAATACCGATAATCAGGCAAACTACAACAATCGTTGATTCAAACGAATACCGATTATTAAGAGAATCTTAGCAAACCGCCAAAACAAAGCATAGCTTTTATTATTAAAACTCAAAGGATATATTAAACTATTACAGAAAGAAAATCCAAATTATATATAGGAAACTAGAGACTATTCATTTCCCAAATATTTATAACTAATTAAAAAATAAAATACTTTACTAATCACAATTAATTGTCAAACAAGAAATTTATTGTGACTTTTCCTTTTTCCTAAAACTGCACAGTTAAGAAATAAGGTTATCCCATCACTTTAGTTTCAATAGATACACCTGTACCCTAGCCCAAATTGGCCGCACAAGTACTAATGTTGCTCAACATTTTACACACACAAAACATAACAATTTCCGCATCCCGGTCAAGGTATCACCTTTCGGTTTCGCTCTGGCTATTTATGCATCCTAGCCTACTACTCTACCAAGAGCGTTTAGCATTATGCCGCCGCAAGACCCGACTTGGCACATGGATACAGGTGCCTCTTCTCATTTAAACTTTAATGCAAGTAATTTAAGTACCATTTTTGATAAACCGCTTATGTTCCATCTGTTCACGTTTGTGAGGCAAGTCTATACCGTGTCACAAACAACCGGACCATATTATTATTCCTACCCATCCACGCCCTCTTCATCTTCATAATGTTCGTATTCTAACCCCCAATATAAATTAAAAATCTCCATTTTTTGATCATCAGTTCACTAGTGACATTTATTTAATTGTACTATTGAATTTGACGCCTTTGGTTTTTCTGTGAAGGATTACTTGACTCGTCATATCCTCCTTCGATGTGACAGTTCGGGCGATCTCTATCCAGTTACCAAGCCATCAACTCCTCCTATTGCTTTTCTCTTGACAAGTGCTTCTACGTGGCATCAACGCCTCGGACATCCGGGTGATCAAGTGCTACGTTCGCTTGTCTCTAGTCGTTTTATTTCAAAGTAATACAGGAGAAATCTCACTATAGTTTGTCGACGCTTCAACTTGGCAACATGGTAGAGTGCTTCCCCTTTCCATAGTTACAAGCTCCATTTGGATAAACATTGTGTTTCTGTGGATAGTGTTAGAGAGCAGTCGTGTGGCGAGATAATGGCGCGCTGGCACCCGGCGAATGTAGCATCGTATATGGTTTTCAAACTAGAGTAATCTGGATCGTGTTTCTTGTGAGTCATTGGCTCTCAATGTGAAGCTATATGTGTGATAGATGAGGATGCCTCTATCATGTCAGCAAGTCTCTGGTACGATGATTTGGAGTAAATTTCACATTTTCGAGAGATTTCAACACATCAAGGACTATTCAATTACAATCAATATATTATTAGTCTATGTGAAATTAAAACGCTTCAATATATATAGAGCGAGTCGGCCCCCCCCGGGTTGGGGGAGTTCCGATAATAACCGACTCCACACCCTTTATGCTAAAATACATCCAATTTAGATTATCTTTCCCAAAACCTCCCAACAAAATGCAAGGCGAGCGAAAGATACGAACAATTAATAATACGATTCGTACTCTTCTCTTTCAAACACACCTCCCCCTTACTTTTTTGGTCGAAGCCCTCCATATGACCACCTATCTCCTAAACCTTTTTACCCTCTACCGCAACCCATAACGATATACCTTTCACACGCCTTTTTAACAAACCACCCAATTACTCGCACCTTCCCATCTTTGGGTGTCTATGTTACCCTCATATCCACTCACCTCATAAACTTTCCCCACGTGCCACACCATGTATCTTTTTAGGCTATCCCGCCTATCATCTTGGTTTTCATTGCCTTAACCTTAAGACAAACAAAATTATTCTCTCCCGACACGTCACCTTTGACGAAACACAATTCCCTTACAAATCTATGACACCATCCTCGCCACCTTCTTACACCTTCCTCGATACTCAACCTTCTCCCCTCCTTACTTCTCTTGCATTCGAACTTCCTAATTCGTCCACAAACATCCCACACCAAACGAGCAGCCCAACTGCTTCACCGATTACCGATCCAAATCAAAGTCCTACTCACACCGGCCCAAATTCACCAGGCCAAACTTTCACCACCAACCAGCCTACTAGTCACGAACTACACAACACCCAAACCCAAACCCAAAACAGTCCGCTGCCACCACCCATATTCAATCCACCAAATCCACAAACCAATACCGACCCAGTTAATGAACCACCCCGCACTCATCTCATGATCACACGGTCACAATCAGGCATTGTCAAACCTATCGATCGCTTGTCTCTAAATACTTTCTTGATATCTCCTATTCCTAAAAATCCGTCTAATGCCTTAAAAGATCCATAATGGCGTAATGCTATGTACGATGAGTATAATGCGTTGGTTAAAAATGGCACTTGGTTACTTGTACCAAGGCCCACAGGTGTTAATATGGTTCGCTCTATGTGGTTATTTAAACATAAGTTTCATGCTAACGGGACTTTGAGCCGTTATAAGGCTCGTTTGGTTTCTAACGGTAGTAGTCAGCAACTTGGTGTTGATTTTGATGAGACATTTAGTCCGGTTGTCAAACCAGCTACTATTCGCACGGTTCTTAGCCTTGTCGTGTCTCGTAAGTGGCCAATTCACCAACTTGATGTTAAGAATGCTTTTCTTAACGGTGATTTATCCGAGACTGTCTACATGCATCAGCCACCCGATTTTGTTGATGCCAGGTTCCCTAACCATGTTTGTCATTTGCAGAGATCTTTATATGGGCTGAAACAAGCACCTCGTGCTGGTTTATAGTGGTGTTTGGCTGTTTTATGCCACACGAGATGGATTTTATCACAGTCGTTGCGATTCTTCTCTATTTATTTCTAAACAGGGATCTCAGGTTGCTTATCTTCTTTTATATGTGGATGATATTATTCTTACGGCTTCTTCTACAACACTTCTTCAATAACTTATTGATTCTTTACATCGTGAGTTTGACATGACTGACCTCGGGGCACTTAATTATTTTCTTGGTATCTCTGTTGTTCGTCACTCTACATGTTTATTTTTATCTCAGCGAAAGTACGCTCTTCAGCTCCTTGAGCGTGCTCACATGGTTAATTGTAACCCCTCTCGGACACCAGTGGATAGGAGTCCCAAACTGGTCAAACGGGATTTCCGGTTCAGGATCCTGCCTATGTAACGCAGCCTTTGCAGGCGGCTCGGGGGCTTTAGTATCTTACATTTACACGTCTAGATTTGTCTTGTGCAGTTCAGCAGATTTGCCTTTATATGCATGATCTGCAAGAGCCGCACTTTGCTGCCCTCAAACGTATCTTGCGATATGTTCGGGGGACTGTAGATTTTGGTCTCCAGTTGTACATTTCCGCTACTACTTCTCTGGTTGGTTATACTGATGTTGATTGAGCAGGTTGCCCATCCACACGCTGGTCTACTTCAGGTTATTGTGTTTTTCTGGGTGATAATCTTTTTTCTTGGCCAGCTAAATGTCAGCACACCCTCTCTCGCTTTAGTATCGAAACTGAATACCGCGGTGTTGCTAACGTTGTCGTCAAGATTACATGGCTTCGTAATCTGCTTCGTGAGTTACATTCTCCTCTATCAACTACCACTCTTGTCTACTGTGATAACGTTAGCGCCATTTATATGTCTGCCAACCATGTTCAATATCAATGGACGAAACACATTGAGATCGATATTCATTTTGTCCATGATATGGTTACCACTGGTCGGGTTCGAGTTCTACATGTGCCTTCTCGTTATTAGTATGCCGATATATTCACCAAGGGACTGCCTTCGGCATTGTTTGAAGAATTTCGATCTAGTTTGAGCGTCCGACCTCCTCCCACTCCAACCGTGAGGACGTATTAGTTGATATATTTAGATGATTTATCAAATCATTAGCTGTTTATAGGATTAGTATCAATCCTTATCTGTGTGATAGGATGAGTCACAATTAGTTATACGTTAAATGATTTAGTTGTATTCTTGTTGATAGGCTCAAACCTGTACTTTTTAAATCTATATAAGTCATATGCATTTTAAGGAAATAGACAAGGAAAATATTTTAACCTTTAACATTTATCAAAAGTAATTTCATTTCCCAAACTTCTCCTCTCTTTCAACAACAAAAATTTATGTCCTTGTTAATCTAAAGAAGCATCACCACCAAGCATTCAACATCAAATATGCTACCATTACTGTAATCACCACACTCCCCCGAGCTAATCCACATAAGCCAGACCACCACCAGAGCCGCCAAGCGCAGCAATGACCACTGGAGTTTTTGTGAGAATTATTTGTGTTTTTCGGTGACGTCCAGCAAGTTTTGACCGCCACCTCTGGCGAGTGGAGGATCGAAGCACTGTTTCGAGCCCGATCTAAGTAATCCCACCACCTTAGGCTGTCAGAAACTGCCGCTACCACTGCGACAGACCACCACCGACCATGGAATTTTTTTTTCTGACAGCTAAGTTTATCCTTTCTTTAATTTGTTGTTTATGCTTTATATAAATTTTTAGAGTTAATTACATGTTTGGTCCTTGTGGTTATGTCCAAATTGCATGTCTCGCCTTATTGCATTGATAATTACACTGAACGTCCTTGTAGTTGACCCAAATGGGTTGACTAGCCCTTTGACCCAAATGGGTTGTCACTCCACTTAGAATAAAACCCTAAGGACCATGTTTGCAACATCAAAGAACTTATAACTCCCTCCCACCATTTTAAACACAACTACCCTCTCTTTCGATCATTCTTGTTTCGTCTGTTTCTCTCTCGAAGATGCCACTTGCTTGCTCTAAGATTGCATCTAAGTAAGTTTTTATCTTCTTTTTGAATGTGTGTTGTTGTAGTAAATTCTAATTTTTGTTTGCCCTAATATTTGTTGCCTTAATTGTTTTTTGTTAGATACAAAAATGAAAGCATATTCAAAGCACATTGATTGGGGTCAAGTTAAAATTACTAAAGATATAATGGAAGGGTATGTTATGCCTAAATATGACAAGATGAATTAGATTTAAGATGATTCATAGATAGATATCCCACTGGATGATGTATATGACACATTCTACATAGACGAAGAAGAAGAAGCAAAGGTTGCAAAGAAAGTGGGGATATGACACTTTTTATCATGAAAGGTTAGTGTTTTTGTTCCCGTGTATGCCTAATGGTCTGAAACATCTGTTATATACCTAAGACTTTATACATGTAGTTTTAATGATAGTTCCTAACACCCCTAATGGTCTTAATGGTAGTGTCAAACACCCCCAATAGTCTACAATTTGTTATGTAGAGAAATTCTTATTCATGATAGAATCTGAGAAGCCTATAGTTAAGGATTATACAGAGTTAGTGGTGACTGATGGGATGGTTGACTATGTTTTGGAGAAATATGAGAATAATTGGAAATGTGAGAATGAAATAGCTTTTGTAATACTTGAAGACTTGTGGTTGAAATATGAGAAAGGTTAGTGTATTATTTGCATACTGCATTTATAGGTTGTTTGGAAGTGTATTGTATATGTGCATTTAACATGTCTCAGCCTATTAACTTCTAGGTGATAGGGGAAAGGTAAAAAAGGCAGTGCATGATCATTTGAAGGTGAATAAAGGTATGCATTTGGTTGTATTAAGTCAAGCTTTTCATTTACTTAGTCAAGTAGGATTTAACCTGGCTTAACTTATTAACTTGTAGATGATAATGGAAAGTGAAAGGTGCATGATATTTAAAACAGAATCAAAAGGCTTGAAGTGGATTTGGCCAGGGCAATAAAGGCAAAGCAAGTTGATGATCATGATGATGATCTTGATACTCTTGTTCTTGAAAACAAAATCAAAAAGCTTGAAGAGGATTTTGGTAGGTTGCTAAAGGCGAAAAAGGCAAAGGAGGCAAGGAAGGCAAATGAGGTAGAATTAAAGGCAAATAAGGCAAAGGAGGCATTGCTGGCAAAATTGAAGGCTAAGGAGGCAATGCTTGCAGAAGTGGCTCAAATATTCAGTGATGAAGATCCCATTGCTTCCACTTTCACAAGATCCAGAGCTCCCATCGCATCCACTTCTAATGCACAAGCTGCTTTCACTGCTCCAAGAGGGTATAGGAAAATATCTATGACAGGATGTGTACTTGCTTTGTTTGCTCCTAATGATCCTAATGCTCCACCATCTTTAGCTACAAGAAAGAGGAAGACCAATTAATAGCCATGTCCAGATCTGTTGTATGTTGATGATCAGAAACACTTTAATATCTGTATTTTGGGTTGTTAACATTACTATCTTTATTTTGATGTTTAAAAACATTTAGGTTTTGGTCGATTGCAAATACTATGATTTGATTCGCAATTTGCTATGAATTGATTGAATAATGGGGTGTTTGGATATGATTTGCAGAGTGCTAATACCATTCAAATGTCCAGTCAAAAGGCAGAATGGTCATGTGCCTGCATTTCCATTCAAAATGCTCATTTCATTTAGCATTTGCAGTTTGACTTTAGAAAGTCAAACTACAAATGCAAATGTTATGATTTGATTTTCAATTTGCATTATGCAGTCAAACTGCATAATGGGGTGTTTGGATATGATTTGTAGAGTGCTCATGCCATTTAGCATTTACAGTTTGACTTTCTAAAGTCAAACTGTAAATGCTAAATGATATGATTAGATTTGATTTGCAAAATGCAGTTTGACTGCATATGGGTGTGTTTGGATTTGATTTGTAGAGTGCAAGCTGCAACTACAAATGCTCATGCCATGCAAATGCTAAATAGGCATGAGTATTTAGCACTTGAACTATGACTTTATAAAGTCAAACTGCAAATGCAAATGCTCATGCCCATTTAGCATTTGCATTTTGACTTTAGATAGTCAAACTACTAATGCTAAATGGCATGAGTATTTGGCATTTGATTTGCATAGTGCAGTTTGACTGAATAAAGGGGTGTTTGGATTTGATTTGCAAAGTGCAAACTGCAACTGCAAATGAAAATGTTCATGCTCATTTGACTACATTTCATTTAATTTGCAGAGTGTAGTTTAACTACATGGGTGTTTGGATTTGATTTGTAGAGGGCTCATTTGACTACATTGTATATGATTTGCAAACTACAATTTCCATTCATAACTCATTCATTTCAAATATAAAGAAACTACATGATAATAGCACATAAAATGATCAAACATAAACTGATACAACTTAAATTGTTCCATAGAAGCCTCATAGTTGTCTCTTATGTTCCTCATCCAACTCTTCTTCTTGCCTTTATTTCTCCAACCACTCCTGATGAGCCTGTGCTTGCCTTGCTTCTTCTTCCAAGGCGAGGTCTAGTGCTTCTTCATTAAATTTGTATAGATCCTCTTGATCAATAACATTCTCACAAACATGCAACCCCAAATCATCCATTTCTTCTTCTTCTATCAATTTCATTGTTTCTTCATCTTCCATCAATAATCCACTCCCACCCACACCACTTCCATTAACAGGAACTGTATCCTTGTGGAAAATATTAACCATGTTTCTCATTGTAATGTTAAGGTAATGCATTGATGGTTTAGGAGAAAAAATAGAAACATTAGCAAGTATCAAAAGCACTTCCTATAGTAGTGTCCTTTCCATAACCCCCATCATTAATGACTTTACGATGTATTGTACCAGGTATTGTACCTAATAGATCTTTTAAAGTCGCTGTGAGATCGCCAAGAGCTTTTAGAGTACAAGACTTGATTATTGCAACAACTTTCTCAAGTTTCCCATCCTTGAGATAGTTCTTAATATCTCCCAAACACCAATTAACAATCCCCCCACCATTAGCATTAACAAACTCAACTGCGCTAACCCATGACCCACCCTTAAAATCCTCATCCTCGCCAACATCATCAACAACTTTCCTAATGTATTCTTGGGTCAACAATACAGACTCATCCCCACCTTCGTGAATATCTAATTGTTTACGAAGCTTGGCTACTTGAACAATACCCGTAGGACCGGGTATTATCCTAGCCGGCTTTTCCTTTACTTGAACAATACCATCAGTGTTTTGGGTTGTAGTGGTTATGGTTGTCTCACGTACGTGGTTGTTGCAGGGATAGAGAAAAGGGGTTAGTGGGAGATCAGAATCATCAATATCATGTAGTTGTTCCCACTTATAATTCGGGTCTGAACTCATTATGTTATGGATTTTAGTTCACAGCTGGTGTTGATGGACAAAAAGAAGTGAAAGACTAAACAAGATCAATGTTTTTTTGCAGGAGTAAAACAAAGAGAGTATTATTACAAACATGTTCCTTGGGGTATTATTGTTGTAGAGTGATGAAAGTGCCCCTGCAACTTAACGGGGAAATGGATGGGATTAGGGTCAAAGGGCTGTTCAACCCATTTGGGTTAACTACAGGGACGTTCAGTGTAATTATCGACGGAATAGGACGAGACATGCAATTTGGGCATAAACACAAGGACCAAACATGTAATTAACTTCAATTTTTATTTTCCTTATATTTCTTACGTATATATTTTTATTGTGTATCTTGCATGTGTCCCTCTTCTTTGTGTTGTGATTTTGTGACTTTGTTGTTGTTTTAGTAAGAGTAGGATAGAGGCTTTAAGTGATGGTAACCTGAGGTCATGTCTTTCCAGACTGGTTGGGGTGGGCGAGACTAGGGAGACTAGGAGAGGTAGTATGGTAGAGGTTAAACATAGGATTAGGGTGGGTAGTTGAAATGTAGGTTCCCTGACCAGGAAGCTCCTAGAGCTTTCCGATGTTTTGGAGTGTCAAAAAGTGGACATAGCGTGTTTTCAAGAGACAAAATGGAAGGGTTCTAGTACTAAGGAGGGAAATGGATATACGCTTTTGTACTCAGGCTCTTAGACCGCTAGAAATGGAGCTGAAGTCATGTTGAAAGTGTGTCTTAAGGATAAAGTAGTCCAAGTTAACCGGTGTAACGATAGGATCATATCATTAACGCTGGTGATTAAGGGAGAGACCGTTTATATGATTAGCGCGTACGCACCCCAAGTAGACTTGAGTGTGGAAGAAAAGAAGACCTTTTGAGATTCTCTAGACGAGGTCGTGAGGGAGACCCCGACGGACCAACAATTGATTTTAGAGGGTGAATTGAATGGTCATATAGGGGCGACGACGGAGGGATACCAGGGTGTCCACGAAGGCTTCGTTTACGGAGTGAGAAATGAGGAAGGTCGCTCGATTTTATATTTTACTACTGCTCATGACTTGGTTGTTGTAAACTCGTTCTTCAAGAAGAGAGTCCATCATTCGATTACATTTTAGAGCGGGGCTCATTGCACCCAAATTGATTATTTGTTGGTGCGACGAGGAGACCTCAAAGCGTGTAAAGACTGCAGAGTCTTTCCAAGAGAAGCATGCTCTTTCCAACACAGATTGCTGGCATTAGACACTCTATTTAAGCAGGTTCAATGCAGGAGGGGGGAGTACGGTGCCGAGAATCCTATGGAAGAAGCTCAAGGGTGACGCTGCGGAGGCGGTTAGATCAAGTGTTGTAATGGGGGTTTCTACACAAATAGAGGCCATATCTGTTAGCGATGCAGATTCTATGTGGAACACCCTTGCAAGTATCATCAAAGATGCGGTGAAGGATTCCCATGGTGTGGCTATTGGGACATCGAAGACCCATACGACTCGCAGGGAATCTTGGTGGTTGTGTGAAGAGGTGCAATATAAAGTCATGGTGAAACAAAAAAGGTTTAGAAAGCTACTTAAGTCTCAGGAAGGTACAAGAGCAGCGGTTTAGGGCGTAGGAGAGGTATAAAAAAGCTAAGAGATAAGCTAAAAAAGATGTAGCCCATGCGAAAGAGAAAGCGTACGAAGAACTATACTAAAAACTTGACTCTAAAGAGGGAGCAAACGATATCTTCAGGATTGCAAAACCTCGAGAGAGAAGGAGAAGAGATCTAGGGGGCATATGCTTTTTAAAAGATGAAGGAGGTCAAACCATTATAAACGATGAAGAGATCAAGAAAAGATAGGGAGAATACCTCTCCTCTCTTTTCATTACGAGGGAACAAGAGAGACGTGAAGATATTGTGGACCCTAGCATACTATTGCATTTTGGCTGTTACTACTCAAGGATTAGCCAGATTGAGCTGAAGACTGCCTTATAGAAGATGGAGAGAAATAAAGTAGTAGGACCAAATCAAATACCTATAGAAGCTTGGAGAAGCCTGGGGGACGAGGGTATTAGCTGGCTTGTTAGCCTCTTCAGCAAGATCTTCACAAGCACGAAGATGCCTGAAGAGTGGAGACATAGTGACGTCATCCTTATCTTCAAAAACAAAGGCGATGCACAAGTTTGCAGCAACTATAGGGGTATCAAGCTTCTTAGTCACACTATGAAGCTTTGGGAGAGAGTGGTCGAGAGAAGGCTACGAATAAAGACTTCGGTGTCCGAGAACCATTTTGGTTTTATGCTCGAACGATCTTCGATAGAGGCAATACACCTTATTAGAAACTATTAGAAGCATTTGGCTTTCATAGATCTAGAAAAGGCGTATGATAGCGTACCACGAGAGTTGATCTGGAAGACCTTAATCGACAAAGGAGCATCAAGGAGATACATTAAGGTTATTAGGGATATGTACGATGGTGCAAAGACCTGGGTACGAACCTCAATTGGAAACACAGAGTTTTTCCCTGTGGAAGTAGGGCTACACCAGGGATCGACAATTAGCCCATACCTATTTTCTTTGATCTTGGATGATATATCGAGAGGGATACATGAGGACATCCCATGGTGCTTGATTTTTACTGATTATATTATGCTTGTTTCAAAATCGGCAGAAGGTTTAAACAACAGACTTGAGAACTGGAGAGAAGCACTAGAAGACAACGGCCTAAGGGTCGGCCGAGAGAAGACAGAATATCTAAGATGTGACTTCGGTAACGTTGAGATCCCACACAATGAATAAGTAGATATCCATATTGGAGACAATATCGTACAACCTAAGGAGTCTTTTAGATATCTCGGATTGATGATGCACGAATCTGGGAGGATTGACGAAAACGTATCTCTTTGTATTAAAGCAGCATAGAGGAAGTAGAGGGCGGCCACATGAGTCCTTTGTGATAGAAATGTCCCTCTCAAGCTGAAAGGGAAATTCTATAGAGTGACAATTAGACCTTCTATGATGTATGGGTTAGAGTGTTGGCCTATTACGAAAGCCCTAACTAATAGGATGGAAGTTGCGGAGTTAAGAATGCTAAGGTGGACTTTTGGTAAAACAATGCTAGACATAATTCCTAATTAAGTGTATAGAGCGGAGCTTGAAGTGGAGACTATCATCAACAAGATGAGGGAAGGACAGTTGAGGTGATTCGGGCATGTCAAGAGAAGACCACATGCAGCACCAGTTAGGAGAGTAGAAGCTTTGGTAGTTGACGGCCTGAGGAAAATGGGTAGACCAAACCTTAGGTGGGAGGGTAGAGTGAAGCTTCACATGAAGGAGATACTCTTGTCCGATGACATGACCTCTGATAGGAACGATTAGAGTGCTAGAATTAGATTAGGGGGTTAGGAGATAGTCATAGAGATGTTTTTGCTTCCAGTGTTCTTGTGTGCCATGTCGTTTATCCGTGCTTTGCCGTCCTTTTTTGTTTGGTTTTGTTTGTTTGTCTTATATGCTTGCGGTGCTTTACTTGCCTTGTGTCTTTGGTCTCTTTTGCTTGTTTGGCCCTTTTGCCTTTTAAGCTTTTGACAGGTTTTTGTGGTGGGCTAGTTTTTAGATTAGGGGGTTAGATGGCGGGTTTTAGAGGGTTTTTGGTTTGTTGTTCCCCTTTTTGGCTTCTCTAGGCGCGTTTGTAGTTCTCCTCGTGGCCTTTTTTGCGTTGGTGCTCGCTTTAGGCTGTGTTTTCCTTTGCTTTATGTGTTTTCGCTCTTTGTTGCCCCGTAGGTTTTTTTCCCCCTTTCTTTGCCCTGTTTTTCTATGCTTGCTTTGGTATGCCTTTTTGTCTGCCCTGTCTTCGTTTGCCTCGTTGTGTTCCTTGTTTCCCTTATCTTTTACTTGTTGGGTCCCTTGTGTGCTTCCGTGGTTTGCCTTTTTGTCTTACCCCTTTATGTGCTTTTGGTAGGGCTTTTTAGGCCCTTTTTTTGCTTTTTGCCTCACTTTAGGGTTTTTTTATTTTTGCTTTGTATCTCTTTGTGCTTCTTTGCTCTATTACTTTTGTATGCCTTCTTGTTTTTGTAGCATGTCCCCGTTGTTCATATTTGCCTGCTCGTTTTTACTTTGCATGTTTCTGTGTTCTTATGCAAGTTTATGTGCTCTTTGTGCTTTGCGTTGTTTGCTTTTGCTTCGTCTAGCTTGTCATGCGTCTTTGCTTTCCTTTTGTATCTTGCTTTAGTATATTCTCCTGCTTTGTTTCTTTTCATTATCATGTTTTCAAAAAAATATATATATGTGGCATTCTTTTGCTCTCTCTTTCCTTTCTTTTTGGTCACAGGTTTATTCGGAAGTAGTCTCCTTACCTGTGGGTCTTCTCATAGGTAGGAATATGTTCTGTCTACATTTCACCTCTTTCATACCTTGCCCTGATGGGATTAGGTATCATTATTGTTGTTGTTGTTATTTATCAAAAGTAATATCTTAAAGTATCAAAAATGAACCTTATCAAAGTTAAGATTGATATGATTTGATAAAGATTAGGTATCATTTTGCGAACGGCTCTACTGCTCCTAACAATTGTTATTTGTTGGGGCATTGATATGATTTTTTTTATTATTGAGGAGATTGTTGGGAGTGGTAGGGATGAGGTTCCTGATGGGTGTGATGGAAATAGGGACAATAAGGGTTCCATGGATGTAGGTTCTGAATCTGGAAGCACTAGGAGATTTAAAAGTCTGAGGCTCTACGTACGGGGGGGTCTTTTTTGGGCTTAATGGAGGAAGTTGTTAAAGTCGGTCAAACTATAGGATATAATATGGAGGGTTGTGCTAATAACTTGTCCGAGATCATTGAATCACATGGAGAGTGGATGGTTAACCGATGAATTTCTAATAAAGTTAATTTTTTGGCGATTCAAGAAACGAAAATAGAGTATATGGATATTCGATGTGTAAGGAATTGTTGGGGAAATTACGGGTTTGATCATATTCATAGTAATTCGGTTGGTAATTCGGGAGGAATCCTTTGTGTGTGGGATCCAAATTCGTTTAGGAAATATACGTATACTATCTCGGATTTTTTTGTCATAATTCGGGGTTTGTGGCTTAAGAGTGGTGTTGATCTTCTTATTGTCGTGGTGTATGGGCCTCATGATTATAGAGACAAACGAATTATGTGGGAGTATCTGGTGCATACGATCAGTCAGTGGGATGGGGAGGTTGTTGTTATGGGCGACTTCAATGAGGTTCGTTATAAATCTGACAGGTTCGGATCGGTGTTTAATGTTCATGGTGCCAATGAATTCAATACATTTATTGCAAATGCGGGTCTTGAGGAAGTTCCTTTAGGGGGAAGCACGTATACATGGTGTCACAAGTCGGCTACGAAGATGAGTAAGCTTGATAGGTTTTTTCTATCAGAAAATTTATTTAGCATACTTCCCAATATTACTGCTACTACATTGGACCGTTATCTTTCTGATCATCGTCCGATTCTTCTTCGTGAGTCATCTAATGATTATGGGCCAATTCCATTTCGATTCTTTCACCATTGGATTGAATTGGAAGGGTTTGATAAGTTTGTTGTTGATAGGTGGAATATTGCTCCGGGTGACGTAACTAATGGAATGACTAGTATGATGTGTAAGCTGAGATTTGTTAAATCGAAGATTCGGGAGTGGATTCAAATGAATAGGCTTGATCGTAAGGGGCGGTGCGAGAGATATAAAAAGGAGCTTAGTATGTTGGATGATGAGATTGATAATGGGAATGGGTCAGAAGCGGTGGTTAATAAAAGGTTGGAGGTGCTTAATGAGTTGCAACGTATTGACAAACTTTATGCAATGGATATGGCGCAAAAGGCGAAGATCAAATGGGCTGTTGAAGGGGATGAGAACTCTCGGTTTTTTCATGGGATGTTGAATAAAAAACGCCATCAACAGAGTATTCGGGGTGTGTTAGCTGATGGTGTTTGGAAGGATAAGCCGGTTGATGTTAAACAGGAATTTCTTCGACATTTTAGTAATCGTTTTGATAAACCGATTGATGCTCGAGCAACTATTGATATGCAGTACCCGAGATCTTTAGATGTCGAACAACAGGAGGATTTAGAGCGTGTGGTGTCTAAAGAGGAGATAAAAAGGGCGGTATGGGATTGTGGTACGGATAAATCTCCGGGTCCAGATGGGTTCACATTTGATTTTTATCGGCATTTTTGGTCGACGATTGAAAATGACGTGTTCGAGGCTGTTATGTATTTTTTCACGAATGCGGATGTTCCGAAAGGGTGTAATTCTTCATTCATTGCGCTGATTCCGAAAGTCCCCGATGCTAATATGGTTAAAGATTTTCGACCAATATGTCTTATTGGTAGTATTTATAAGATCATTGCGAAGATTTTGACGAACCGGCTTGTTGGAGTTTTGGGGGATATAGTGAGTGAGGTTCAATCGGCATTTATTGCGGAGAGGCAAATTTTAGATGGTCCGTTCATTTTGAATGAGGTTTTACAGTGGTGCAAAAAAAGAAGAAACAGTCGATTATTTTCAAAGTGGACTTTGAGAAGGCGTATGATTCTGTTCGATGGGATTTTTTGGATGAGGTGCTAAAAAAATTTGGTTTTGGGAATAAATGGTGTGATTGGATTCAAGCATGCCTTAAGTCTTCGAGAGGGTCTATCCTTATTAACGGTAGTCCTACCGAAGAGTTCCAATTTTTTAAAGGTTTGAAGCAAGGTGACCCGCTATCTCCTTTTTTGTTTATTTTAATTATGGAGAGCTTACACCTTTCATTTCAGCGGGTGGTGGATACGGGTTTGTTCACGGGTATTAAGTTAAGTCAATCGGTGACCCTTTCTCATATGTTCTATGCGGATGATGCGGTATTTGTTGGGCAATGGAGTGACAATAATATTACTACTTTAGTGCATGTGTTGGATTGTTTTTACCGAGCTTCGGGTCTTCATATTAATATGAGCAAAAGCAAGATCTTGGGGGTTAACGTGGAGGGTGAGAAAGTGAAGCAGGCAGCTGCTAAGCTTGGTTGCCTTATTCTTCATTGTCCGTTTTTGTATCTAGGCACTAAAGTGGGGGGCTCGATGACTCGGGTTGATGCTTGGAAGGAGGTTGTTGACAAGGTAAAAGCTCGTTTGTCGAAGTGGAAAATGAAAGCTTTATCTATCGGTGGCCGCTTAACGTTATTGAAATCGGTGTTAGGTTCAATTCCTATTTTTCATATGTCTATTTTTCGTGTTCCATCAAGTGTTCTTAAAATGTTGGAGTCTATTCGTAGTCAATTTTTCAATGGGAACGAGGTGGGCAGTAAGAAAACTACGTGGGTCAAGTGGAACAATGTTTTGATGGATAAAGAACGTGGGGGACTTGGTGTATCTAGCCTCTTTGCTTTGAATAGAGGTTTATTGATCAAATGGGTTTGGAAGTTATTTAATCAGCGATCGTCTTTGTGGGCGAAAGTTATTAAGGCTATTCATGGGGAGGATGGAGGCATGGGCTCGATGAATATATCGGGGGTTCGGACTTGCTGGACATCAATTATTAATGAGATAAGGGTTTTGAAAAGTCAAGGTGTGAATGTGATGGACTTTATGCGTTTAAAGCTAGGTAATGGAAATATAGCGTCTTTTTGGAATGATAACTGGCATGGTGGTGGAGCTTTCAAAGAATTGTTTCCGCGGTTGTATGCGCTTGAGAACTGTAAGGAGGTCAATGTTCACGAGAAGATGAGTGATTCTAGTATGGACTATTCGTTTCGTCGTAATACCAGGGGTGGTGTGGAACAAGTGCAATATGATGCTCTTTTGGACTTGGTTAGCACGGTTAACTTTCTTCCGATGGAGGATAAGTGGATTTGGTCGTTGGAGAGCTCGGGGGCGTTTTTGGTGGCTTCCATTCAGAGGGTTATTGATGAGAAGCGGATTTTGAGTAATTGTTCTCGGACACGGTGGGTGAAGTATGTGCCCATAAAAGTTAATATTCTTGCCTGGAAAATCAAGATGGATGCTCTTCCAACGCGACTTAATATATCTCGGCGAGGTATTGATATTCCTTGTATTTTGTGTCCTAGTTGCGGTCGTGGGGTTGAGTCTTCGGAGCACCTATTTTTTCGATGTGATTTAGCTCGTCAGATTGCTCGAAAGATTGCGGTTTGGTGGAATGTTAATTATGTGGATTGTAACTCGTATGATGAATGGGTCTCTTGGATGGTGTTGTTGCGTCTTGGGACTAAGGCTAAGTTGATGTTCGAAGGTATTTTTTATGCTTTATGGTGGAATATTTGGACATATCGCAATAAGCTCCTGTTTGACGACAAAGCTCCCTTGAAGGCGATTCTTTTTGATAATGTGGTGTCTAGTTCATTTTATTGGTGTAGGTATAGGTGTAAAATCTCGTTTAGTCGGGACGAGTGGCTTAAAAACCCTTTCCTTATTGTGATGTAAGTCTAGCTCCTTGCTAGTGTTTTGTTTTTGTTATAATATCGCCGTTCCAAAAAAAAAAAATCTGATGATATGTTTGTAAAATTTATTATTTTTATTATTTTTCTTTTTTAGTGACATGATGTTCAGTTATCACCAACTTGAGTTGTGACTAAAAAGCTAAAAAGCTTTTTGTCAATGAAAAAGTAATTGATATGCCGCTCGAATTCGTGCCTTTTGGCCGTTGATGATAACGGCGTCGGCCGGATCCATCCCGCGGATGTCGATTTGTAGCACTTTCATGTCCTCCGCAATCCTTTGAGAATGGATTAACATCCTTCGCTCTTCGCTCTCTTGCGCGATCACCTCCATTTTTGCTTTGCGGTCTAACTCGTATTGTTCTTTCATGAATTCTTGATACATCAACGGGTTAGAACCGGAGCTAGCGGTCGAGTTAGAACCAGAACGTTGACTTTTAGCAATTCGTTGTAACCCGGGTGGCCGAGGCAACGCATCATCTCCAAAATGCTCAGGCTCTTCGTCGGTAACACGAAAACGATACCTTCTTGCGTTTGTCGATTCGGGGTTTGTCCACTTGTGTTTGCCTTTCAAAAAAAGCCAAGCACTCTTGTGCTTAAACTCAGTACCCACGTGAGTTTTGTACAAAATTTCCACCCTCGTTATCCAATCTTCATCGTTCTCCCCACTAAGTGCAAGCGTTTCCGCCACCAATTGATTAAACTTTTGAATGCTTGCATTCATTGGAGTCCACTTTCCCGTCAACATGTTCTTGGTACGCTCAATAAAACCGCGTCTCTTGGCTTCGGTATTGTACACGTCGAGTATTTTATACCAAAATGTATCTTTTTGTTGATCACAACCAGTTTTTGGATCCTCGGAAATTTGAATGAAACTTTCCGCCAAAAGCAACTCCTCGTTTTGGGTCCACACGTTTCGAGCTCGTTTCTTGATTTCGACTTGTGATTCGGTATCTTTGGTTTTTTTGGCCTTCGCCTTCAAACGTGCGCCACGGTTCGACTTCTTCGACGTCGGGGTCGGGATCGGCTCCTCTTCGTTCTCGTCTTCGGTTTCATCGATTAAGTTAAAGGATTGGTGGTCGGATTGGTGGTCGGATTGGTGGTCGGATGGTGGTTGGGAACCAGCGGATTGGTTTTGTTGTTGTTGTTGAGAATATTTGTTAAACCCCATTTGTTGTTGCATTTTCCATTGATTAAATAACGATAATTCGTCGGGATTAACAAATGGGGTTTGGACATTGGGATAATAAGGCATTTGGTTATATGGAGGTTAAGTGGAGGAGCCCGGATTGTTGTTCGGATTCGAAGACGACCCCGAAATTTGGTTGGTTGGGTCGTTTAGCATACCCGAGATCCAATTTGAGATGGGATTCATTTTTTGGAGAAAAAAATAAGAGAAGTAGAAAAATGTGTGTTATAAAATATGTTGGAAGTGTGTGTGAAATATAAAATAATGAGGTATTTATAGGATTTTGAAGGGGTAAAAATAGGATTTTTGAGGGTTTAAATTTCAAAAATCCGCTCCCCCTAATGGATATATTTAGAAGAAAAAAATTGAGAATGGCGTGGGCTGGTATGAACGGCGCCAAACTCAACGGCGCCAAGGCCGGAGTCGAGCGCCGTTCTAAAACCCAGCGCCGTTCTTTGGCTTGGGGCTTTGGCTCAACCGCTCCCCTTGCTCTAAAGAAAGTATTATCTTTTTGGTTAATGTTTAAAAAAGATTTGTTATTTAATTTACAATAGTAAATGTGTTATTTGTGACAAGTCACAATAATACATGATTAAACATATTTTTAGAAGTTTCACGTAACACACATCAGTAATATTTGTCGAAAAATCACCAAGTTATAAGTGCAATACATTTTATGATACAAGATAAGGAATATTAATGACTTAATGAGATAAAAAGAAACTTCTAAACTAGAATGAACATATGATATAATTCATTGTTATTTTATGACATTAACCTCAATACAGTTGTTACTAGTTGACGATAAAAAAAAGGATAAAAATATTTGAACCATGTTAAATAAAGAGCATGTAAAAAAGTCCAAGAAAAAGGTCCCAAACCAAAATATTGATCCCAATTGGTACGAACCACTCCTAGTCCGTTTAAACCCGGGCCATGACGTGGCTGGGTTTTTCTTTTTTTTTCTCTATGGTCATTATTGGTAGAGGTGTTGATTGGTTATTGTTCGGTTAGTTTGGTTAAAAAAACTTTGGATCAACCTGAAAACCGAATCGAACTACAATTCAACCGAATCAAACCGAAAATCGGATTTGAATTTTGTTCGGTTTTCGGGTTAACCCGAATTACATCATTTATTTAAAAATAATAATTACATAGATATTTTTAAAAAAATATTATTTCAAGTATAAAAAATGTTTTTTTATATTATGATACAATTTTAATGGTCTTTTTATATATATAAATATATAAAATATATATATATTTATATAAATTTGATTTTCGGGTCGTTTTCGATTCAGATTGCTAAATTCATATTCAACCCGAAAAAACCGAAAATTTGTAGTCGGTTCATTCAGGTATTAGAAAATTCGGTTCTGTTATTAATACAGTCGATTTTTTCTGTTCGTTCGGTTTTTGGTTTTTTTCGGTTTTTTCTGCGCACGACCATACTCAGTGCAGAGTGAGCATAGTTTAGGTTGGGATTCAGTTTTTGGTTAAAAACCGAAACCGAACCGAAAATATTCGGTTTTTTCTTATTAGAAACTGTTTTGTTTTAGTTTATTTTAGTTTCAGTTTTCCGGTTTTTGGTCTTTTGGTTTTTTAGGTTTTTATTTCGTTTATCGTAATTCGATCTTTCAATTGTCGAATTTCCAATGCAACATAGGATAATTTTTACAAGTTTCAACAACAAAGAAACACAAAATAACGATAATAAAAAATTATTGAAATTTCAGTTATAAATTCGATAGAACTATTCTCTAAAGAAAAGTTGAAAACATGAAGATATTTGCATAAACAATGGGCTTCAAATTTATATTTGTTAGCCCAGCCCGATAGCTAAGTTTTAACTTGTGGTCTCAAACTCTCAAGTCTCAACTAAAGTCTAAAGCTTTCATATTTTTGAGTCGAATAGAATTGTGAATTAGGTTTGTTTAAGCTCAACTAAGGTTAACTAATCACTTGTGAAGTTCAGATTCAACGAGATTGGATTTTCGACTAAAATAGATTGATTTATAAGTTTGTATGCGTGCGAATAAACTTTTGACTGACTAATCCAATTTGAGCTAACTTTCTAGCTTAACAATTACGGGTTGCATGTTAACGCAAATTATACGGTCATTAGTTCCAGCTTGGTATATGTCTAAAGTGTAATTAGAACTTATACCAAGCTATGATAATTACTTTTAGCCTAATGCAACAACGAGTACACGATAGCCGACAAGGTAAGACTAATTCTTTTAAGACCTTCGGCATTGCTCTTGACATCATTTGAATGAACAACAATGTTAGTTTTATTATTTCCTTAATTCCTTTTCAAATATCACAAGAAATCTTAGAGATTTGAGAGAAATGCTAAGTGTATATCAGGATTATAACTTTATATTAATATCCAAAGAAATAGTGGTGAATATTCTTTTACTATCTATCAAAAGTAATATCTTAAAGTATTAAAAATGAACCTTATCAAAGTTAGGAATGATATGATTTGATAAAGATTAGATCCCTCCTACAATTCTACACTACAATAATGAGTACCACAATCTTAGATTACATATTTTAAATCCTAGATACAGTATATTATCTTTTTGGTTAATGTTTAAAAAAGATTTGTTATTTAATTGACAAATAGTACATGTGTTACTTATAGCAAGTCACGATTATACACGATCAAACGTGTTTCTATAAGTTTCACATCAGCGGCACATCTCAGTAATATGTGTCGGAAAAACACGTCACGCTGTTTAATGACTTCGATGATTTAAAAGAAATTTTTAAAACTGAAATAAACAGCTGATGAAGTTCATACCTATTTTATGACATTAAGCCAAATACATTTCTGCAAAGTTGATAGTACGTAAAGAATTTGTGGAGATTTAAATAATTTAATCGAAATGACGAACCGTTATTGGGCTCATATACCATTTCAAATTTCAAACACTTTGAAATTGGGCTTGATATTCTTTACTAGCGCTGCTCGACAAGACTAGTCAGTAGGTAGGGGTGAGCAGAAAAAACAAAAAAGCCGAGTAAACCGAAAACTGAACCAAACCAAAAACAACCGAACCAAATTTGCCAAAACGAAACCTAACCAAACTACAATCCGGCTTATTCGGGTCAACTCGAAAACCAAACTGAATTCAAACTCAGTTTTTGATTCGGTTATGTACAAATTTGGTTCGGATCGATATTCGATTTTACCCAAAAATAATTTTAACCGTATCAATCAATCCGAACAAACTGATAACCAAAACGATGAACACCCCTACACCTGTTACAAGAAAAAAAAAACAGATAAAAGAATAAATTTAAAAAAAACAAAAGAAAAAGAACACGTAAAACAAAGAAAGAAATCAAATACTCTTTGCGTCTCAAAATTATTGCTCTCGACAAAAAACACACAGTTTAAAAAAATTGCATTTAGTATTGTTTTCATTTTTTTACTTTTTAGCAGAATGACAGTTTTACCCTTAATTAATTAATTAAAGTCTTCTTTAAATTAAAGTTTGTAATAATAATTTTAAACAAGGATAATACGGTAAACGTAATCAAACTTCTCCATCTTTTTTAGTAATAAACAACTAAATTGGAATATTTTAAAAAAAATGTAAACTATTAATTTAAGACGGGTGGAGTAAAATAAACTATGGACTATTGGACTCCCAAATGGGAAAATAAAAACAATTGGACCGATTTTTGGATCGGGTTTAAAAGAGAACATCTTAAAGAATCCAATTGGTAGGAACCAGTCCAGGAGTCCTAGTCCGTCCAATAGGCTTTCTTTGGACCTTCTCTCTTAATTTCTATTTTGTCTCTTGGTCACTTGCAATAGTTGGTTTAAGGTACTTCAATAGGCAGCATCCCTCTCAGTTTATGGTATATAATACTACATTCGTATCAAAATAAGTATTCGGTATGATTTTTTAGTGTCAAACTAGTTCAACTATGACCTTAACTATTTTTGTTTGTGTTATATAATATTTGATGCAAATATGTGTATAAAAATGTTATATAACACACACACACACACAAACATACACACATATATATGCACAGCATTATTAATATCAAAATGAAAAAGCAAATTATTGTGTATGTAAATAAATACACAAGGTTATACGTATACGAATAATTCATGTTTTTCCTCTTTATGAATTTAGGTAAAAATATTTGAAAAAGTTTTATTTCTACTATATGCATTCGATAAGGACTCATCGTCATTTTATTTTATAAATTTAACCCATGCATAAACTGGTATGAATATTAAATATGGATAAATTAATATTAACAATAATATAAATATCAAATATAAGCACGGGTTACCGTGATACGAAAATAAATATACATGTTTATACTTATAACAATGACTCATGTAATTCTTATTTAGAGTTTATAGAAGGATATCCAGAAAAACACCTTAATATCAATATTAGTTAAACAAAGTTAAATTATTCATTCAATAAAAATCTTTTACAATATATATCATTTTTTTTTTTAACGGCATTTTAAATATATATCATTTAAATACATAATGAAAATTTTTATGTAAAAACCGGTGAATAATTATTTATTAATTGTACTTATATCACAATTATAAAATATTTAATACGATCAAATTTTTTTATATTTTATAAGTCCGTATACTAGAATAAAATTTTAAATAAATACGATTCATATGTAAATCTCATATGTATAGAGCCCTTATAACTAATATAAAAAGTAAGAAAAAAAAAGCAATGATAATTATATTTTTTTTAATGTGCGTTTATCAAACACCGATATTCAATAAGAGACGTTATGTTTGGAGGTGGAGTTTAATAATGGTTTTGGTTTCCTGATTTGATTTTGGTGAACAGATTCTGGATATTTTTTTTCTTTCAAATATTCAAAAGAAAATACTTTGTTGGTAAGGGTGATAATTGAGTCGTGTTTGGATTGACATATTTAGGTTCGCGGGTTAGCGGGTTATTGTAAATTTTACCCAAACACGACCCATTTATTTATCGTGTCATGAAACTCAACCATAACCCAGACCTGCATAACACGTGTAACCCGTGTCTGACCCGTTTAACATGTTTAAGTAAAAAGGTTAAACGGTAAATAAGATTTGCGATTTGTCGATTTAACTAGCATAAATGCAAAAATGATATATAAATCTAAAAAATGATAAACATAAAATACAAATAACTATACGGAAATTTCAATGATATATGAGTTATAATCGTAATTCACTCATATCAAGTACATACTGAAATACATTTGTTCCAAATTCAACATAAAATTCAAGATAAATATTTTACGAGTATTTTTTAAGGCTTATATATATATACATAAACGGATTCACGTGTTAACCTGTTTAACACATACTCAACTCAAACACGACTCATTTATTAAACGGGTTATACAGGTTGACCTGTTTTTTACTCAAATTTATTTATCGTCAACCCAAACCTGTTTAACTTCGTGTCATTTATCGTGTCATGTCGATAGTTTTCATCTCTACTTTTTGGATCATTTGTAATCACGAGATGTGCACGTGAATCAGTTTTTGGACCCAAAGTGCATGTGCTACTTAACAGTTCGGGACAGGATCTACTTATCCAAAACGTCTATTTAGCATAGGCTAGGGACAATACATGCAGCATAAGTTACTCAATTTTCAATAACCAATAGAAATGTCAAAAAAAAAGTGTGAATTGGTTTCTTTTGCAATGTTTTAAAAACCGGTTTTTTAATTGACCCGGTAGAGTCACTGGGTCACGGTTTAACCGGGTTTTTTAATTTTCAATAACCAATAGAAATGTCAAAAAAAAGTGTGAATGGGCTCATTTTAGTCCATAATAATGAAACCAATACCAAACAACATAGTTTCCTCTTAGGTTGATCATGGACGTATTCATTTCTTGTCACAAGAACTTTGTTTTTTAATGGGTTAATGGCATATAATAGCAACGTACTTTCCCATTTGAGCCATTATCAGATATGAACTCCAAAAAGTCTCACAATACCCATCGAACTTTATATGAACTGATCTGATATCAGCAACTTGACCATTTTTTCTTACAAAATTCACGTCATGTGACACATGTACATGTCATGTCACTTCTTTTAGAGCGTTAGGTTCCATGTCAGCCCATAATACACACCGTTAGGTTGTCTTCCCTAATAAAAACACATATAACCCTAACACTAACGCATACAACCTAACGGTGTGTATTAGGGGCTGACATGGAACCTAACGCTCTAAAAGAAGGGATATGACATGTACATGTGTCTCATGACGTGAATTTTGTAAGAAAAATTGGTCAAGTTGCTAATATTGGATCAGTTCATATAAAGTTCGATGGGTATTATGAGACTTTTTGGAGTTCATATCTGATAATGGGTCAAATGAGAAAGTACGTTGCTATTATATGTCATTAACCCTTTTTTAATAGGATTGGCTAAAATCCCATTTCACTTAGGTTCTACGATATCTTACAACCATTTTCATTAGTGATCTCAAAGAGTTTATAACTTATAACTCACATGTTAGTTTTTTGGATAGTTTAAAATGGATGATTCTACATATATTGTGATGCTCCATATAGTGTTGATGAAATAGTAATATGATAGGGGTGGTGGTGGGGTATGAGGTATCTACTTTGCTTCAAGCTTAATACAAACCTGGCCTAATTGTGATAAAGGCTATGTATAACTTGCTATTGAGAACATGGCCTATCAAGAGGCTTGAATCCCTATCTTCTATTGAGTGATCACAAGTGGAAAGAGATATCTATAGATTCAAAATGATTTTGTTTCCATGTTCTTTTTGGATGTATGCACTCTTTTTATGTGTGAACATGGTTCATACAATGTGTGCTAGAGGGAAAGAAAGAATGTGTAGATTCTGATATGATTTGATGTATCAACTGCCAATATATAAAACCAACTTGATCTTACTATATCATATATTTCAAGCATATGCAATTGACATATCTACTTGTTCTATATGTATTCTATATGTAGTAATGATTTACAAATGCTCATTAGAAATTTTGATTGCTTCTTGCTCATATTAGATTTTATTTTTGTGTGCTTTTAGAGACGCGGTTCTAGATAGATGGGTAAGCCGTGCGGCACATCCCGCGCGACATTCTCTCATATTCTCAAGTTATTCGGCATAATCCTTTGTAACATCTAACCTCACTTATATGGAAGCTATGAAGGCTGGATCACTAACATAGCTTCGACAACTTTGAAATAACTGAACCGAATGGATTATGTCTCGATGGTACTCAGGGACGGAACCAGGGGTTTCTGCGGGTTTCTGGGAACCCAATGGATTTTTTCGGTTTAATGTTAATTTTTGAAGAAAACATTGATTTTTCCTAAGTGCATCTTAAATGCACCCGATCATTATTAGGATATGTTGGTGGCCATCATCGAATATTATCGAGAGAATAACAAGCACTACAGAAGTTAATCGAATTCGATTAACTAACGATCGATTATATCGATTAACCTCATGATCTAATTGATTAACCATAATCTAAACGATAATTTGATCCTTGTATTCGAATGAAATCCGGATTAATCTTCAGATCCAATTAAATTCTTCAGATTTCAAAATAATATATTTTATGTTTTTTATTTTTTTTTTTTCGCATTGGGGATTTTTGTTTGATTTCAAGCAATTAATCCTCATGATTAATTGTTCCTAATTCTTTGTCGAGTGAATCCATTCGGGTATAAAGATACGTAATTGTTTATGGATCCTTTGATTATTATTTTTTGTTGATATTTAATTATAATGGAGGGGTTTCTTAACATGTTTTTATGCGGCTCGACGATTCTGCGGGAAATAGAAGCAGCGATTAGATCCAAAGGGTTTGTGGTAGTTTTCTGGATCCCCGTTTTGTTTTATCCAATCCTTTGCGCGATCAGCTTCTATAATTGTTTTTCTGGATTTCCTTCAATCAAAGAATCTAATGGGGACTCGGCCGATCCCAAAGAGGGACGATTGGACTGAGTGGTTACTGTAGAAAGTATCGTTGGTCTACAGAAATAAAGAGGACTATTTAGTCTAGGTTCATTCCGAATGCGTATTCACCGCACATATCCAAATACATTTTTGTGACCATAACTTCCGGATAATATACAACCGCTGCTGATCTTGGAATATATGTCAAACGTATGGTTGGTTGGTGGATGTGTACCATTCCCAAAAAAAACCGTCGTTCAAAGGTTGGTTAATCGTTTTGCTTTTTGTTCGATTTCATCAAGGTTATAATGTTTGAAAGACTTGTCGGGTAATTTTATGCACTTTAGGGATTGGTAGATTTGAATGCATTACTTGCAAATGTGTTCGGTTTGAACGTTTATCCTTTTCAGCAGTTCATACCTCCCCCTCCAAACAAAAGGACTGGTTTAAGATTTGCCCCCTGTTTGTTTCGGCTTGTAAAAGGTATCTTTGCAACACCCGTTGTTGGAGCCCTCCGCAATGGTTTAGACTCGTTCATGTAGGGGTGACCACGGGAACTCAGATAATTATGTTTATGGGAGAGGTTAAAAACTATTTCCGTATCGGTAAATAACATTCGTGTTATTTTATCAGCAGAAGGTTTTTCTATTCCAGAAGGTTGTTTATCTAGGCGAACTTGTGGGTTATGTTTGGAACTACCATCTGCTAATTCTATGTTAAGTTCTTGGCCCATGTGGGGCAGTTCGGTTGGTCTTGGTTTAAGAGTTTTGTCTTAATCCCCAACCAGATTTTTTCCTCGGGATTAGGACTTATTTAGGTCGGTTTTGAAGGTTCCCTATGCACGAAATGGTCTAGTAACACGTTTCATAAGATTGGTTCCATGTGGGGTGAAGTTTTGGAACTTGGCGACTGCAAGAGGAAATGCTTTCGGGCGGTAAAAGGTTATGCATTTTATAATAACCAATCGTTGATGAACAATATTTTTGGAGAAAATTTTAAGATTATCGTTAAAGGGGAAGTTCATTTTGTGGTTCGTGCTAAAGAATTGTTTTGTGTGGTCGCATCTTTGTTGAGGTTACCGAGGCAGATTGATATCAATGAAGAGGGCGAGTTTATTCAGATTGGGAATGATGGGTTTAGGGGATTAAACTATCCATCAGACGAATGTATAAGGAAAAGAAAGGTTATTGTAGCGGTTCTCTGTAACCATGATTTGGTTCGAATCATAGGCAGACGATCTGATTGAGGGTGTTTGATTCAGCCCAGCAAATTCTTGCCTAATGAATAATTGCGTTATGATCCCTTCATGATTTAGATTAGTTTAAAACATTGTAGAATATAAGGATGTCAATGCAGTGTTACTAAATTCGAGCAGTCACATTCCCTAGGCTTTCACATCTGAACAGACGATACTGATGTAAGATGAACTAGTTGCACAGAAAGGATCTGTTCAAACCAGATGTTAAAATTCTGTAGAGGAAGCAGCTTCACATACGGTGGAGAGTGCAAACAATGGTTGATGATCAATTTTTTACTGGAAGTATAGGTAAAACATAAGAAAAAGAAAAGAAAGTGGTTCTTTCTTAGAGGATTTTGGATGGAGATGATATCGGTAGGTCAAAACCATGGGTTTTCTCGATGGAAAGGTAGTATTAAAAGACATGGAAGAGGATCATTGGATCTTAATGGAGCGGATGACCACGTCCGATTGATTTGTTTTATCTCTAAATATTTCAAGGGCACTTGGTTCCAAAGGCCAAGAATAAGATTGGAATCAGGGAGTTATGTTAAACAAAAATAAAGTTTCTTTTCTTTTCTAATTCGGAGCAAAGGCTGTGAAAAAAGTCTGGATAACTTTATTGCTTTGTTTGGTAAAATGGAGAGCTAAACCAAACTAGGGATGTTCATTAGTGTCCGTTTATGCTCCTCAAGCGGACCCCCCATACCACCCCCCCATACCATCAAACCCCCCCCCCCACTCAGTCGCCTCACCCCCCCCCCCACCTCCACCACCCCTTTCTTCTAATCGTTTAGGAATGAGAGGAGTGCATTGTTTGGGGAGTAATTTTTAATTAAGTTCAGGCGTAATGGAAGGAACGGATGGGGGTCTATTTTTCTTGTGTATGGAGGCGGGATTTTATCCATTTCATTACGTCGGTTGGGGCTTGTTGAAGGGTTCAATGGAAGGGTATAGCGATACCTGGGCGCACCCATCGGATCTAAATATGGAGTAAGTTTGAGAACCGTTTTCTTAGTTTTCTGAGGTTTCTTTCTTGTTCCCTATAATTCAGCTGTGTGCCTTGATATGGCATTCTCTCGGATCTATCCGGGCCGATCCTTCTATCGGGAGTTTTAAACCAGGAGTTTATGGGGCTTCCCCGTTTTGGTTTGTTTCACTCATGGTTTGAATTTCAAGCTTTGAGATATGGATTTTACTAGACTTGGTATTCTATTAACTCAAAAAAATGTTGTTGCTTTTGGTTTTCGCTTCAAAAAAGATAACTTCAGGGACTCTCAAAATTAAAGTGATATTCGATTGTTGGGATTGGGAATTATAAACGGAATCAAGATGAATGTTCGGGGACGGGAGATTAAATTTAAGTTGAGATTATTGTTCAAAATTATTTATGATAACTTTGGTGCTAATGATGATCTTCTTTTTGTTCGGGGGGCTGCCCCCAAAAGAGTCCTAAAACTTATCATTGTTATCCATCCGTGTGGGAAAAACGCGTGAGTCTATCCAATAAGGCGAAATTTAAGATGGGCGATAGAAAAGGGGATGAAAACTTCCAAGTTTTTTTCAGGCATGATTTAAACAGAAAACGCGCAACTTAGCGGTTAAAGGTGGTCATTAGTGATGGCGTATGGGGTTGGATGACTAGTAAGTGAAAGATGAGTTTCGTGATTATTTTGCTTCTAGTTTTTGTGATTCCTGGATATCCGTCATGGTGTCCATCAATTTTATTTTTTCCTAAACGTCTTTATATTGATCAGTCGGGGGGACGTTGGAGGACTCTATGTTAGGAGATGGAAATTCGTTTGGGCTGTTTGGGATTGTGGTGAAAATAAAAATCTTACCTGGGGCCGGACGGTTTTTCTTTGGTATTCGTTCACAAAATGATGGGGAATATCGTTGGTTAATCTTTGGCTTAGCTGTGGCGTGGTTCTTTTTCATACGCCGCCTTTTCCTGTTGGATGTAATTCTTCTTTAATTGCCCTTCAATCCCGGATTACATTGTAATCCGAAATAAGTTGGTGAGTACAGGCCATTAAGCTTTTGATTTGGGTATCTATAAATTGTTCGAAGATCTTGGGCCCAATCGTCTGTGTCCGGGTCATTCGCGATATTATTTCGAACGTACAATAACCGCGTTTCTTCCTATAAACCGTAAATTTTTTAGATCGCCTTTTATCATTAACGAGCTCCTTGTCGATGGCCATCATAAAATAATAGTTGTTGGGTTTTTAAGATCGGACTTTGCTAAAGCGTTATGATTCTATTCCGGTGGGAATTAGTTGGGGTGGAATGTTCTTTAAATCGTTTGGGTTCGGTGTGAAGTGGTGTTTCGTGGTTTCGAGGGTATCTTATTTCTAGTCGGTTACATGTCTTGTTTAATGGGAGTCTTACTAAAAAGAGTTTCAGTTTCAATAAGGGGGTTGAAAACAGGGGAATCGTTGGCTACTTATATATTTTATTATTATCATGGAGTCTTTACATTGTCCTTTCTCTCGTGTTATCGAAGCATGGCAATTTTACAGGTATCTAAGATTGACTTCTTCAAACGGACTCCACGTTACCCATTTGTTTTATGGATGTTGCAGTTTTTATCGTGAGAAATGGTCTGTTGGGTAATTTGGGGGACTTAGTATCATGCACACTCTTGTTGTTTCTCTTTTTTGTATCCGCCTGCTCTCCATTAATCTGAAGATAAGCCAACTCCTTGGTTGTTTGGATAACCGGGGAATTATCAGGTTTTTGAGGCTGTTACATTTTGGATTTGGTTGTTCGGTTCTTATTTTACGCGCGTTTAATTTACTGTGGGTTATCATGGTAGGCGAAAACTGTCTTCGATTAGGGATTGGGCGACTAAGTTAATAAGCTCAAGATTGGTCTTTTTCTTGGAAGCCTCAATAAAAACTCTTTCTATTGGAGGTCGTCTTACTTCTTCTTAAGGTTCGGTTTCTCGGATCCACCCACTATTTTTTAATTATGTCTCTCTTTAAGGTCCCTAGGGCGGGGTTCTCTAAAAAAAAATCAGGAATCTAGTGCGGCGGATTTTTTTCCAATGGATATTAGTGATGGCGAAGAAAATGATTATGCTTGGGTTTTGTTGGTTAAGGTTCTTGCGGTCCAAAAGTTAAGGAGGTTATCTTGGGAGTCTCCAGTTTTTTATGCTCATAAATAGAGGCCTTCTTTTAAGTGGTGTTGGCAACGTTCTGTTCTCGCGATCAATCGTGGTGGGGGCCCAGGTCAATTCATGCTTTTAACCACGGCCCTTTCCAAACACATAAGTTTCTCTTGTTTTCGGGCCTCACTAGTCTTCGTGGGAGTTTCTATTATTAAAGAATGTAATCGCCGTAAATCTCAAGGTTTGGACCTAAATCTCTCATTGTAAAATTAAGGTTGGTAATGTATGTCTACAAGTTTTGGCATGATCAATGGTTTAAGGTGATATTCATGTTACGTTAAAGGCTATCCTCGGCTATTTGCTCGCGAAACTATTTAAAGGTTTTGTTCGGTGGCGCTATGATGATGCGCTCCTTTTTGTTTGTCTCTCGTCGTGACGTAAGAGGTGGGGAAAGGCTCTGCAACGCTTTCTTCGGATTTCTGATCTTCTCGATACTGTGGTGCTTTTTTTCTAAAATGGTGGGATCGTGGTTTGGGACTTAATGGTGGACGGGTGCTTTTGTGTAAAAAGTTGCTCGTTAGGTTGCTTGAACGATTCTGCTCTTGCCTTAAAACATCTGTGGTTCAGTCTACGATGGGGTTCATGCAGATCCCTCATTCAAGGTTAAATGTTTTGGGTGGAAGATCTTCTATGGGATCGTCTTTTCTCACTCGGTTTATTTGGCATCGGGCGTGGAGTTCAGGTATCCTATTTTTGTCCTATTTGTTGTGGAGGGCCCTCGGAGAATCTCGATCATTGTTGCTGTTTTGTTGCGACTTGGCATAAGGATATTGCTCGGTTATTTGTTAATTGTGAGGCTTGGTTTCTGGAAACCCTGTTGATTCGTTTATCGGATCTTGGTTATCTTGGTTTAATTTTTGGTTCTAGCTTCAATCAGTTCAAAAAAACAGTGCTTGAAGGAGTGTTTTACACTTCCTAATGGGAGTATTGATATATAGGAAACCATCTCCTCTTCCTCTTGATTCTAATCTTCGATAAAGATGTATTTTTGAAAGACATTTAGTTTAGGAGGTTCTTTTTCTTTGTATATTGCTAGGGGTAAAATTATAGTTGGGATAGTTGGATTCAACACCCTTTTTTAATTTCTTTGTAATTCTAGCTCCTTGCTAGTTTTCTTTTAATAAAGTTGTCGTTCAAAAAAAATGCACCCGATCCGTCAACATGTGTTTCTGATATTACGGTTCAAAATTTTTGTGCACCCGGCCATATTTGATCATGGTTACATCCCTGATGGTTTATGTGATAAGTTTTTCAACTAAATGGGTACATGCTTCGATTCTGCTTAAGACATGTTAGATAAATTTAAGATGTATACAAATATAAGATAGTTAATTGTCGTTAAAAACGAGACAATCCTGAACTTTGACGCTCTTAGTGTATCAATATAATGTATTTGAAACATAGCAATCTCTTCTAGTTTGTGCATATAAATCATTTTAGAAGTATATAAATTTTTTGGGAATCATATTCTATAGTAGGGTCATGGATTAGATTGTGCATGATGATGGATTCAGAAATATTGGCATCTTGTATTGCGCATGCCATTCTAAAGTTAAAATGGATCAAACGAAAAAAAACGTCTCACATATTCTTCCCACTTAAAATACCATAATATATTACAATTTATGCCTACATATATGTCTAGTGCATAAATCACTTGTATAATTGTATTATGCATTTTCTCTTTCTAAATTTCCACCAATTATTTTTTCAAATCAACCAATCAAATTATTAGACATACAAGAACGAAAAAAAATATTACACTAGCTAGATATTCGATCATAAAAGAAGAGCTTGATATCGTTTCAAATGAACTCTTCTTCTGGCCTTTTGGATTCCGATGTGGGTTTTGCTAACATGTGCCCACTGGTACATGTTTAGCTCTTCATATATGGAAGATTTAACGTTATTAATGTCAAATTTCTACGTAAACAAGGTAATTTATGAGTTTAATTAATGTTCATTAAATACAATTTTTGATTTAAAAGGAAGGTTTAACTTCATTAAATGAACTTTAAGGTGTGCTCACTGGACATATATTAGCAAAACCTCTCAAGTCTATGTTTCAAAAGCCTTGTCTTCTCACTTCAAAATTGGCAAGAATATTTTATTTTGTGAAGAATTGGTTTTTCTTTTTAAGAATGTTGATAAAATCCAATATTCATATATACTCGAGTAGGATCTACTTTTGATTAGGCCAATCTCCACGTTCACTGTACAATTCCCTATCCACCAAGAAGAATGACCCACTTAGATGATGTCGTTCACGAAATTCTTCGTTGATTAAGCATTGATTATGCTAATAATTACTCTCCTAAAGAGTCAAAGAAAGGATAAATCTTTACTTTATTATCATTGTAAGAATGTCCATATATGTCTAGGTGGAGGATGCAAGACGCGTCTTCCCTCGTTACCCTCACTCATATAAGATGCGTCTTAGGCCAAAAATGAGAGAACTCGGTCGTGCAGACAACTGAGTCATGGGAGTTTTGGTTGTGTGTGTGTATGCGTGTGTGATTTTGATTTTATTGTGGTGTATTTGTGTTTAGAGGCAATTACATTTATATCCTTATGAAAGTTGAATATGTGATGTACGAAAGTTGAAGATGTAATAAGTAACACAACAAACTTCAATTTCGGTGAACGCCGAAAATGAAGTTTGTTGTGTTATTACACTATGCTTGTTCAGAAGAAAAGGCAGGTGTGACGTTAGAATGCTGGTATTAACGTTAGTTGTGATGCTCTCTTGTTACGGTTAACCTAAATAACATGTTACCAGATGAGAATTACTCATTAGAGTTATCTACCTGATATAACACAAGTTTCATTAGTGTGTGCTATCTCAATAATAGTTGTTCATACCCGTATTTCTAAACATAGCAACCATAGATTTTCGGTGTTCACCGACTATCGCCTTAATAACTCAAGCATCAAAATTTTGCACATCAACCATAAACTTACTATAAATCACTCTCATTATCGTTTAAGAAAGTTACCAAGTGTAACATGAACGAATTTACACTTATATAGCAAAAAAAATATCATTTTGTGCAATCTACTGACACCTATGTCTTACCCAAATAGTTAGCACATTTATAAACATTTATTTATATAAACAAGTATATTTATACGTGAATATCTTAGAATGGATTGAAATGTAAATTATCTTGTACAAAAAGCATTGATTGCCACAAATATTGATTAATGATTATATGTAAATGGTACTATATTGTTAGACAATGATAAAACCCGTAGGTTATAATGTTTATTAAGACACAATATATAGAGGTTACATAACCTATAAACCCTAATGGACCCAACCCACAAATCGGGCATAAGCCTAATACACCTAATACTCTCTCGCAGTCCGAGAGGCGAAATCGTGAAAGCTCGGACTGAAGTAGTAAACTAGAAAAAAAAAACATTAACATAATAGGTGATAAGGTGATAGATTGACTATAAAAATCTCATGTATTAATATTATTGTCTATTTTTCATAAAATAGGACAAATGCCATTTTCTCAAATTTATTTACATTGTTCTTTTTAGGATAATATCTTTTATACTCAAAAGTGCATAAAACTAAAAACTATGTGAGAAATTATATATAACAACATATATGTTTTTAAATGATTTAGTTGTGCATGCATGGAGCAGCCCAAAACCGTTTTGGCTTCTTATTTTTCACGCCATTGAAATTTTAAAACAAGTAGAAACCTGCAGGGACGATACTTGCAACAAGCGTTCCTCAGAAGGGACGATACATTGCACCAAAAGTTTATCAACCAGGGTCGATCCTTGCACATTCGTTAGTCTTGGGACGAAACATGCAATTTGGCCAAACTTTAAGGACGATTTATGCAATTTACTCGAAATTATATATAACAACATATATGTTTTTAGTTGTGCAATGCATGGAGCAGCCCAAAACCGTTTTGGCTTCTTATTTTTCACGCCATTGAAATTTTAAAACAAGTAGAAAGGATAAAAAAAACCTTTATTGGTACATAAAATGTTTAAGTATGTTCTAAAAAACCGATGTTATTTATTGATGTTACTAAGCCTCGTCTCTCTTAAGCTTTCGGTTACATTTCTTAAGGATACGAAAGCATTCAAAGATGCACGTTTGCGATCAAGCTTTATAGTCAATCTATGACTTTTCACGACCATCGGATCACATTCCTCATCTTTTGAATAATATTTACAGCTCAAATTAACTGACGTTATTTATTGATGTTACTGAGCCTTGTCTCTCTTGAGCTTTCGGTTACATTTCTTAAGGATTAACGAAAGCATTAAAGAGGCCGTTAGCCGATACATGCTTTATAGTCAATCCCTGACGTTTTCACCGACCATCGGTCACATTCCTCATCTTTTGAACAATATTTACAGCTCAAATTATCTGACGTTATTTATTGATGTTACTGAGCCTCGTCTCTCTTGAGCTTTCGGTTACATTTCTTAAGGATTAACGAAAGCATTAAAGAGGCCGTTAGCCGATTCATGCTTTATAGTCAATCTCTGACGTTTTCAACGACCATCGGTCACATTCCTCATCTTTTGAACAATATTTACACCTCAAATTATCTAACGTTATTTATTGATGTTACTGAGCCTCGTCTCTCATAAGCTTTCGGTTACATTTCTTAAGGATTAACGAAAGCATTAAAGAGGCCGTTAGCCGATCCATGCTTTATAGTCCCACCCAACTTTTTGACGTTTTCACCGCCCATGGTTCTTTCCTCATTTTTGACTGTATTTACAACTCTAATTATCTATTCTTTTTAAAGAAAGTCACATGTTATTTTAATCGGCGAACGTCATTCTTAAACTTAATATTCTCATAAATGTGGCTAGGACATAGATACTACAATGATCCTTAGAAAATGCAGTCGGTTAACGGTAAAACTGAAAACCGTCAATATACAAGGGGCAATGACTCCAATCAGGAAAAAAATAGCTAATAAATAGTGATTATTTTGTAATTAGATGAGAGTATGATCAAGTCAAGTAAGCTTAAGTGAAATCAGTAAGTATGTATTTTAAGTACAATTCATAAGTCAATTGTCAACGTTTCATAAATTATTTACAGCTATAAAATGTTTAATATAAGCTGCAGAAAATTAAAAAATATTAAAGACTGCACAATAAAGGTTTTATTTTGAGCATCGATTGTAATGCTTAAGTGATATAGCTAAATGTATGCTTAATTTTGTAGATATATGTTTAATTGTATATGACAATATCTTGTTTATGACATATTTCTTTAGTACCAATAATTTATTATGTAATTTTTGACAGTTTCATACTTTTGACCTGTTAAACTTTATATTTTTCATTCCGTTTTTTCCGTGTCACATTTTTATAACATATAAAAAATTATAAAAATACAAAAAAACCCGAGGGAGGTACAAATAGTGATTTAAAAGGAGTACATATATCATAAGCCAATAAATAAACCAAGTTCAAGTCAAGCTTCCCATTTTAATTTAATTATTTTTAGTTTTAAACCCAAGACACTTTTTATATTACATGTGATATGCCATGACAATTTTTTTAATCCCATACTAGATTCTAAAAGTTCCAACTCTTGTGTCATTATTTCAAACATTAATTTAAACATAGTAAACATCTCATTGTCACTCTTCACAACAAATAATCCATACAAAATAAAATTCATAAACATAATACTAAATTTCATTAATACTAGATTAGGGTAAATGACAAATAAAACATCACCCTAAATTTAAAGGACTTATAACATGGGATTTCATAAATTCTCCCAAAAGTCCAAATACCAAAAAAAAGAAAAAAGAAATACAAAATTTACCAAACTACTGTGGTGAGCCCTGTAATTTTACAAAAACTTAATTACAGTTTAGCCCCCAAACTTACACTAAATTACAAATATGCCCTCAAACTTTTAACAACTTTTTAACTATATCGAACCCCAATCAATCTCGTACGATGGATACTTTTCTAAGGAGAAATTCTCGGACCAAACATTATCCTCGTCTGTTGTAAACTCAGGAAACGTTAAATCTGATGACGGCGATGAGTTCCCAGATTCACTTTCAGTTTTCACAACTTCAGGTGGCGGCGCCGCCTTTACCGCCGCCTTTCGGCCGCCGCTTTTTTTGGCGCCGTCAATTGGCTTCCCTTCAGCTAGACATTGACATATGGTTTGTAGCTTAGCAACAACTGAAGAGTGTAGTGGTTTGTAGTCATCGAGTTGTGTGCCTGTGTGACGGAACTGAGGAAAGTTGAGGCGAGCGTAGTCGCCTCGGAGCTTGTAAGCCGCTTTGTCATAGGCCAAAGCGGCTTCCTCTGCCGAGTCGAACGTGCCTAACCAGAGGCGCGTTCGGCTCTTGGGTAGACGGATCTCCGCGACCCATTTACCCCAGTGGCGTTGTCTCACGCCACGATATAACTTCACTGTCACGTGCCTTTGTGGGCAAGCCACACCCTTTCTTCCCCAGACATTATGCGCTTGTGAACGGTATTGGTGTTCTCGGATGGGGGGGGGGGGGGGTAGAAATGTAGGGGTGGGTGGAAGTTGGTGGTGTGGGGGGGGGGGTGATATTGGGGGGGGGTGGTGGGTTTTAGGTCCTTCATTGGGGGTTTGTGTTGGGTTTAGTTAGGGCGGTCTGGGACTAATTAGATTGCCTATTGGAGGTTGATGGGTAGACTGGCACTATAGGTGGTGTAGTATGGAGAATTATTTATCTATATTGGTTTGGAACAACTTATGGAGTCCATGTCAGTGCCAAGCGACCTGCACGTCCGTGAACTCTCGAGTACTCGAAGGAGTCGGGGTCTTAGTGGTGCGGTCTATCTTAAACCGAGCTAATGCCACAATTCGCTAGCATACACACAAAGTCACTACAGTACTGATAACCTCGAAAGTGGAGCACGATGTGTGTAGCGCCTGTCCAAGGAGGGCCCAAAAGGTGAAGACCCAGTATGCGAGCGAGATAAAAGCAAACCTGTCTAGATTGTATGGACCTAGCCAGAATGGCAGAGTCTTAATATGCGCTACAATGTTTGAGGTAGGGTGAGTCTGTGGTGAGATTCAGCACAGTCGTAAGCAGAAGAAATGACTGGTGATATCTCGGGTGGAGGCATCGCGCACACGGTTCACAAAGCCTGCTGTGCACATTAGATATCGATCGCGATGCAGACAACGCCTGGATACTGTCGGAAGGGGTAGGGGGGGCGGTGGGGTGAAAGCTCAGGGATTGGGGGGGGAGGGGGACACACTGGGCATATAAGGGAACAAACAACTGAGCGTTCTCCGCAAAGCACATGACAAACGCGCCATCTGAGTTAGCACATCGCGCTATCGGAGACACAATGCAAGAGTAAATAACATAATGTAGAGACACACATATCTGATTAATATAAGGGCAGGTCTATACTACATATATCGCAAACGAGCAAACCACATGTACTACGCAATCTGAAGTTGCCTTGCTAATAAATCCGATCTGGAGGGAACACACAGAAACTACTCGGGAGGAGACATAAGCTCAGATCATAACTTCGTACACAAGTCATCTCACTACATAAAATATAAAATAAAAAGATAAAAATATGATTTTCCTTATAAAAAAGACTAGGAAAATCAAGATAAGGGATTTTTTTCAAATATTTAAAAACCCTTTAAAATAAATCAACCTTTAGGGAACAAAAATAACCCTTTATAAAGGTGATTTGTAATAGAAAAAAAGAAGAAATAGAACCCAATTCAAAAAAGATGGATCTCTATTCTGAAAACACCTGAAAATCTTTTTTTAACAAAAAAATAAAATTAAATAAAGTTTGCTTTTTTGTTCATGAAAATCATTATAAGCCCATAAAAACAAACCAAAATTAATTGCAAATATTTTTTGTACTTGAAAGACCAGATGATTACAGAAAGGGAGACTCAGAAGCGGGGAATATTAGAGGGGGGGATTACTATAAATATATTAAAATTCAGCAGAAAATATATTTTTTTATAAAAAAACTTTTTTTGTGTTTGAAGAAATAAGCACTCAAAAGAAAACCTCACTTTTGTTTTTTTGAGTTGGGAACTGAAGAAGTGGTTTGGTTTTATAGTGGGAAATAGGTGGGTGAAGCTAACTAAAAGTGTTAACTATGGTTAAGTTAATAGTTTCTGCTTTTATTTTTGGAAGGAATTGGTTATAGTTAAGTTAATGGTTTTTGTTTTTATTTTTCGAAGGAATCGGTTAAAAAGGTTACACATTCTTTGTGATATTTTTTGAATGAACAGTATTAATCGAGTGGTTTTCATATTAGGCTTCATAATTACTGACTAGTTTGTTTAAAAGATGGCATGCATTTAACTTATGTTCTTCGGGCACAAGTTTAAAAAAGTTCATTACTTGACCATCTAAACTACAAATAATATTTTTCTTGAATTTTTTTTATTATTTTGTATTTTTATAATCTTATTTATATTACAAAACTGTAAAATAAAAAACAAAACAAAAAATATTAAGTTTGATAAGTTAGAATTAGTAAAATATGAAAACACGAAGCAAAATAGTGTATTCTTCTGTTAATAAAGTGGTAAAACTATCTGAAATAAACAAGGAACAAAAACTATAAAATAAAATAATGCAAAACATAAAAACTATCTTTTTCTAAATATCAGATGGGGTAGGTTATAAAGACCTCCCTTAAAAAGTCATTTGTACCCTCCAAGTTTTTGATTTTTTTTTAAATTATTTTATTTTATTTTTATAATTTTGTTTATGTTAAAAAACTATGAAACGCAAAGTGTAGAACAAAAATTATAAAGTTTAACCAGTTAAAAGTATTAAACTATTAAAAAATCTGAAAAAAACTAATAAAACACAGTGTTGTACTGTAAATAAAAAGACAAAATGACAGAAAAACTACAAAATGGCTTATAAGGGCTTACATCGTTGATGTCAAATGCTAAGGTTTGATGGATTTGGATTTTTTAGGGATAGAGTCTTATGAATTAATGATTGATCTGCAAAGCATCCGTGATCCTGAATCTATTAACTTTTGATGAAGTGGCTGAGATTTTTAGTTAGTTTTTTTTCATCATGTTATGTTAGTGATTTGGTGATTGTAGTTTTGAATTGATGATCGATGATGATGATGATAACCCGTTTGGGGTTTTATTTTGTCGAATTGTTAGAATTTTAATATTTGATTTGTGATTATTGGGGTGTTTGGAATTGTTCAATTTACTTAACTACTACTTACGTTCTACAGTAATTTTCTTTTTTTTTTCTTTTTATTATGTAGTGATTGTTCACTGTTAAAAATAATTATTGAATTTGTCCAAGTTTATCATTTTCAAATCTTAAAAAAAGAATAAGCAATATCATTAAAAACGTGTAACCGCTTAAACCATCATTGTAACGGCCTCCAATAATTATTAAAAACGTGTAACCGCTTAAAATCATTACTATCAATAATGATTATTAAAAATGTGTAACCGCATCCATAATATAAATCCACACAAACCATTTCATATCTCCCACGCACAAATGTTTTTTGTTACAGCAAAAATAGTCTCTCAATATACCCTCGCTTTCACTCCTCAACTCTTACTGATACTTACTGCAGAGTTTCTTTATTTTTTCGTTAGAAAAACGCTTAGCCGGATAACATTTGCTCGCCGCAAAATATAGTCACAGGGTACCCGCCGCCGCATTGCGCGGGTACCCGGCTAGTACTTACAGATGTTACTTGTAGATGTGGGATGTGTTTAGAACGGATGGTTGAAAGTTGTGATTTTTAATATTTGTTTGACAAACAATAACTACGTTAGCAAACGTTGAGTATTTAGTAGTTATTTTACACATTACAAATATACTTTACGGTTAGGGCTGATCATGGTCTGAAAACTGGACCGGGCCGACTAAAATCGGACCGGATCGTAAACCGATTTGGTCCAAAACACAAAACCGAAGATTGGACCGAAATGTTCGGTCCTGTCAAGTCGGTCCGGTCCAATCCGCGGTCTATTATGCTCAGCCCTACTTACAACTACGTTACTAACGTTTTTATAGAAAAAGACATCTACTGTTTATTAGTGCTTACTCATACTCCTACTTTTAACAAAATACACATGTACTACTTATAAGTTTTTTTTTTTTTTTGAACGGCAAAACTTTTATTAGAAAACTAGCAAGAGGCTAGAAGGATTACATACTAACACACATGGGGCTTTTAAGCCAAGAAATCCAGTTTAACCGAGATTTAGACCTGCTATTCATCCATAAAAAAGACATTTGGACCACATCATCAAATAAGGAATCCGATTTAGAAGTGAGATCGCTGAAAAGAAGGCGGTTTCTGAACTTCCAAACAAGCCACCACATCACGTAACAAGATCCTTCAAGAAAAACCTTCAAGAGTTTAGGAAGGCGAATACTAGACAGCCAAGATATCCACTCGTTATAAGAGTGAAAGCTAGAAACGTCTAGCTCCCACCAAGTCAGAAGACGGCGCCACACTTTTCGAACCATCGAGCAAGAAAAGAAAATATGATCGGAGTTTTCTACTGCTCGGTTGCAAAGAGGACATAGAATAGACGGAATGTCAATTCCACGAAGAGACATGTTACATCTTGTAGGCAAAGCATCCAAACAAACCTTCCAGGCGAACACATTTATTTTTATGGGAAGAATCCTTATCCAACGAGTCGCAGCATCTGCTTTAGGGAGAAGAAGATCATCAATGTAGGCGCGCGAAGATTTGACAGAAAACAAACCAGAGCCTTCTAAACTCCAACTCCAACGATCCTCAATGTTTGAGAGGACAAGACCACGAACTGATTGGCAAAGCAAATTAAAGGATTCTTGTTCTATTCCCCCTCTTGGAGGACGGCGAAAAGAGAGATAAAGAGAAGAGAGCCCAAGTTTATCAGCCACACTAATGGATTTGCTCTCTTCAAGAGCATACAGCCTCGGAAATTTTTCTTTAAAAGGAATACTACCAATCCAAGAATCAGCCCAAAAAGAAGTGTTAACCCCATTACCAATTTTTTTTCGAATAAATTGGAGAAAATCAATACCTTTATCTTTGAGCGAATTGACAGCTTGAAGGATATCAGACCAGATGGATCGCCTATTCGGCTTAACTGTGAGCCCAATAGCTCCATGGAAACCAAACAAAGCTTTGATGAAGGTAGACCACAACGACGAGCCATCCGAAAAGAAGCGCCAAACCCATTTGAATAAAAGAGCACGGTTGATTGCAAAAAAACTAGAAACACCAATACCCCCGTTCTTTTTAGAAGCAAGAGCTTTATTCCAATTAAACCAAGAGGACTTTCTAGCGAAGCCGTCATGACCATTGAAAAAATTCCTTCTAATCGATTCCAGTTTCTTTAGGACTCCCATGGGAACCTTGAAGATCGACATATGGTATAAAGGGATAGAAGTGAGCACCGATTTTAAAAGGGTGAGCCGGCCCCCAATGGAAAGAGATTTAATCTTCCATTTAGAAAGGCGAGATGAAACCTTCGAAATAACATCATCCCACGATCCAATATAAGACATATTGCATCCAACTTTAACGCCGAGGTAATTGAAAGGCAATTGAAGAATGGAACAGCCCATCAGGTTTGCAGCAGAATTGACCACATTCGACGAAACACCAAGGCCCATCAATTTACTTTTTTGGAGGTTTATTTTAAGACCCGAAGCTAAGAAAAAACACTTCAAAACATTAAGTAATATGTGAATATTACTATCCTTCCATTCACCAACGAAAACCACGTCATCAGCATAGAATAAATGAGAAAGCGTTAGAGAACCATTGATAGAGATACCTCTATAAAGCCCGGCATTAATGATCCTCTTAAAAGAAAGGTGAAGCGTCTCCATGACTAAGATAAAAAGAAACGGAGATAAAGGGTCGCCTTGTTTCAACCCTTTGAAAAACTGGAATTCCTTAGTGGGATTACCGTTAACAAGAACCGAGCCCTTAGCATTATTGAGACATCCACTTATCCAGTTGCGCCATTTCAAACCAAATCCGAATGACTTCAAAGTTTCATCTAAATAGTCCCATTTAACGGAGTCGAAAGCCTTTTCGAAATCCACCTTAAAAATCATACCTTTAAATTTAGTGTGCTTACACCAGGACATAAGCTCATTAAGGATGAAAGGGCCGTCAAGAATTTGCCGGTTTGCGACAAAGGCGGATTGCACATCGCTAATGAGATCGGGAAGCACAAGACATAAACGAATGGCAAAATCATTGGGAAAAGTTGTATATTTTTTTTTATTTTTTTTAGTAACTCTATGGTTTTTAAAGCAAGTAGTAGTTCAAGTATAAAGCTAATAAAGTAACCGCTTTAGGCCTCGAATATTTGAGGCCCCAATTTGCTAACAGCCTTTATGAATATATAGTCGATCACATGTTTTCTTAGGCATCATCTTGAGATCTCGATATATAAAAGCCCCCGATTATTAAAACTGCTAAAATATCAAAGATTTGATTAGTTTTTTTAATATTTAGGTCCATACGACAATGTATTTATTTGAGATTAACAAGCACGACTAAGTCCATCTTTTTATTAATTCAAAACTACGAGCTATAAGTTCTAACGACTTTTAACAAATATTGTAAACAAATGAAACATTTTAAGATTTACTTATTAATAGTGTTTTGATGAACGGACATAAATACTAGTGTCAGTTTGTTTAACTGTCATATTATGTAACAACCGGCAATTTTCGAAAATTTAAATGACAATTTTACCCTTTGACTTTTCGGGTCCGACTTGACTTTTTGACTTTTGATCTTTTATTGTCATATAAAAATGATTACCGCGTAACCGGTAATTTTTCGAACATATTTAAATAATAAATCATAATTATTATTAAATATCTCTCATGTGCAAATTTATTTTTAACTTATTCGACTTGAAAACGAAAAGATATATGTTATTCATAAGTTGACTTATCAAAAACGACCATCTAAATCACGTTTTCACAACTCGGACTCTAAAGCAATTTGATGTAAAACGACATTCCGGACAACTTTTTAGTTTTTCCCGTGACCCGAAAACAAACAGAAAGTGACTGAAATGCCCTCACGAAATTTTAGAAACGAGACAAACGCGTACAGACATGAAAATAATTAAATTATATTTAATTATCACTTCTTATTAAATAAAAATATTTAATAAATTATTTATCATTTTATTCAGTAACGTTTGTTAAAAACGCAAATATTCAAGTAAAAGATCATTTTACGGACAAAGTTTATCAGTAATACACAAATAAATAATAAACGTTTTAAATAAATTTTATAAAACGTTTATGAAAATTAGTCGAGTGAATACTCACATTTCATGGAAAAATTATTCGGAACGCAATGGCGTAACTTTCGTATTTTGAATAATCCGTTAACTAGCCCAAAAGAGTCCCGAAACAATATTTAACAAAAATTACACTTATGGTCCTTCTAATAATATTTACAACAATTACCCTAAACTATTTGAGGCTTGCCACATTTTTATTGAATACTTTCTAGTATAAATAGAAAAGAACTAGGGTTTCTTCTCATTTCACATATAACCTAGCCTCATTTTTCCTCTCTCCTTTTTCCGGCCAACTATCCGACGCCGTCTCCTGCCACCGCCACCCGCTGCCACCATGCCACCAACAGCAACATCACCACCTCACCACGTCATTTCTTCCACGCCGCCACCTTCATCTCCATCTCACCATCGCTGCCACTATTATTGGCAGCCATCACCACCACATCATCCTCAACCGACATCACCATCTCCACCACGCACGCACCACCATCTCCTCACCACCGCAGCCTTGCCACCCCCACCGTAGCACCACATAGGGTGTGTTGGTTTTCCTCAGATCCAAAAAGGGTGCGTTTGGGTTTGCGTATAACAGCACCACGGGTGCATTTGATTTCTCAGACACACAAAAGGGTGCGTTGGTTTTATGAAGCACCGAGAGGGTGCGTTTGGATCTGGGTTCAGCGACTAGGGTGCGATTGGTTTTCGGGTCAGCACCAACAGGGTGCGTTTGGTTGTTCTAAAACACCACAAGGGTGTGTTTGTTTATGTGGTTATCAGCACAAGGGTGCGTTTGGTTGTTCTAAACTTTGGCTAAGAAAAGTATACCAAGATTTCATATATACTAAATCCCGATCTAAATGGTGGTGTATATTGGTTAAATAAATATGTTATTTAGTATTTTTACTTTTGCATTTTAAAGTCATAAAGGGGTGTTTGGGACAACAGCTCTAAAGGGGTGTTTGGTTCTGGCTTTAACAGCCGGTATAGGGCTGTTTGGTTCAGCGGTTATGGACGTTTGGTTCGTTGTTTTACAGCGATAAGGGTGCGTTTGGGACATCAGCCTTTAAGGCGTGTTCGGCTTATTTATTTTGTTCTTTTTTTATCTCGTCTAAAATACACACACACACACACAC
>BQNB010038149.1:36435-48955 GCA_026074375.1 Tanacetum coccineum | reverse complement strand
TTAAGTAACATGTCACCTTTTTTCTTTTTTATGAAAGTTTTGTGTTTTTATTTAATCTAAATATATCAAAAACCTTCATAAAAATTCGTCCTTTTTATATGAGATTCTAAAAAGTATTTTCTTTTTGTCATAAGTTTTTCAAGATATTTAGTCACGTTTTACTATTTAAAAAAATGAGTTTTGTGTTTTTATTTAGTCTAAATATATCAAAAAACTTTATAAAAAGTCGTTCTTTTTATATAAGATTCTAAAAAGTGTTTTCTTTTTGTCATAAGTTTTTCAAGATTTTTAGTCACGTTTTACTATTTTATAAAAATCAAAAATCGATTTTGTCCTTTTCTCTTTATAAAAATGTTTTGTTTTAATTTTATAAAAAAATAGAAAAAATCGTCAAAAACACAATTTTTAATTTTCTAAGAGTTTTTGATAGCGTTTTTAGTTGGGTAAAAAAATTATAATTTTTGGAATTCCTTTGGTAATTTATTTTAATTTAAAGGTTGTTTTAGTCATTAAATTAGTTAAAATATTTTTGTTGGTTTAAAAATCTTGTTTTTATTTTCTAAAATTAATTCTTGTTACGATTAAGATTCTGTGTGAATTTTATATTTTAATTCGTACGAATGATGTATTGTGACAAGGAATTTGGTGTGATAAGAGATAGGAGTGTGTTTGGTATTTTAAGCTGCTTTGTAACTTGCAAATCTATTAATTTCCCAACATTGCAACAAGAAAAAAATCGATACCTTAAATTGAGAAAGAAAAAAAAGACTAATACCTTTAATTGAAATTAAAACTTAGATGAATACCTTTATGCGATTTGCCCTTCCATAAATCCATCTTCACTTTACTATCAATGTTTTTAATAACCACCAACAACATTTCTTTTGAAAGTTTGAATTTAAAGCTTAATGTTTTACAACTTTATACAACTTTTTTTCAATTTATATAAGATTTAATAACTTTCACCACTATGGGTGTGTTTGGCAGACATTTTTTGAGAGCATTTTTAAGCAATTAACATTTATCATTTAGCATTAATTACAAAACTCGTTTAGAAGAGAAAACAGTCAACATTTATAAAATTATAAAAACACTAATTTCTGAATGCTCTTTGAATAAGAATTTTGCATTTAGCATTACGTCATTTTACACATAAAATTACATTTACAGCTATTCTATCAAACACTTTTATAAATCAAACTGCTCCTGCTAACTGCTAATGCTAACTGTTTACTGTAAACTGCTAACTGCTACCGCTAGTTTCAACAAACACACCATGTATAATATTTATTCATCTTTACAATCCATCTTCACTTTATAACATTCCATAAATCCATCTTCACTTTACAATCAACTTTTCTTCGGTTATTGATCATGATCATCGCTATATAATATTTATGGGCAATTTCATATCTTCCCTCCTCAAAATCATAAATTTCATATATAACCAAAGATGCTTTAAAGGCATCGTACACTATGCATTCAAATGTTGTAATTTGAATATATATGAAATTAATCATGAAAAGAGGAGGAGATATCAAATTCATCCAAATATTTATTTATTTATTATCATCTTTTTTATTGTGTGATTTTGTAAAAATAAAAAATAAGCGACCCTGCTAAAGCTGATATAATTGTTAAAAAAAACTTCTAGTCAAGATGAGAATTCATGAGGGTTTTGATACTAAAACATTTTTTTTAAACGAAAATATATATTAAGAAAACTTAAGATCCATACAAATCACTCCTCGAAAGCGAGGTAAGTTCATCTGGGAAAGAAACATCCCAACTAAACCCTAAAGTGGAAGAAAAGGCATGATGAGCAACCCAATGAGCTACTTGGTTGCTTTTACGGTTAACCAAAAAAAACCTTATTTGCATGTTTTTCGCCTATATGCGAATATCTTCCACAAGAGCAGCTAAACTCCATGGTGGGATGTGTCTAAAGATGATAAGAGATAGTTATTTGGGAGTCAGATTCCATAATTGCATTAAACCACCAATGATTAAATACTAGCGATCAAGCAGAGTGTACCGCAATGATCTCAGCGTGGAGAGGAGATACGGCGCGACATCGATTACCAATGACATAACGGAAAAGGCCTACCGAATCACGAGCAACAATACCAAAAGCAGCACTCGAATTCTTGAAAGCAGCATCACAATTTAACTTCACCGAAGAGCCAAGGGGGGTATCCACTATGGAGAAGTGTGTGAGGTAGAATCAAGGTTGGTGGCCGCTAAGGTAAGGCTTGAAATTGATTGATGAGTAACAAACTTCACTTCTGGTGGTCATTAAGTTGAGCATAAATAGTTGCTAAGGTGTTGTGCGGGGATGGGGTCACATTTTCAAAAACAAAGTTGTTACGAGATCGCTATATAATTATGAAAAAATTACATGTTTCGTCCTTGTGGTATACCCAGAAATCATGTTTCGTCCCTATTCGATTTTAATTACACTGATGGTCCCTATTTTATCAAACATGTTTCACTGATAGTCCCTATTATGGAAAATAGGGACTATCCGTGTAACAAATTTCAAACAAATTAATTACACACTTGGTCCATATTTTTGAAAATTAGGGACCATTTAGTTTGAAAATTAGGGACCATCAGTGTAATTAAAATGAAATATGGACGAAACATGATTTTTTGGTAAAACCACAGGGACGAAACATGTAACTTTTTCTATAATTATATGTGGTAAAGATAAACCTTACACACTAGCCACAATATCGCAATTATAGCTATTTTTCGCTAACAATTTTCGTTGTTATGCGCGTAGTCAAATATAATAGCAAATACCAACGACGAAGTTAAATTGCTTATAGACTCCAACTCGCCTCACAACTAAAAAAACTTAGAAAAACTGACAAGTTCCATAACTGGATGGTCATACGTTGTGGTTAAGAACGATTTTTTGATTTTTCTAATTGACTTGTGTGTTATGATGCACGATGGGAAATTGAAGAGATTTATGCTTTAACTCGTATTGTCGACGTGTATAATTATAGATATAAAAAATATAAAGTGCTTCTTTCATCGCAATATGCATACATACATGTTAGCTAATAAGGCCTATAAGTTCAGCCCGTTGGTTTAGGCCCGTCTAGCACTTAAGGTTATGTTTTGTTCATTTTCTATTTAATGTGATGTAGTTTATGTAACTCATTGAATTTGATCAATATATCGTTCATTTTCCCTTTTTGATTTCGACAATACATACATACATGTACAGAAACCGTATCAATTTCTCAGTAAAAACTATGTCTTGTCGAAAGTTAGGACAAGTGAGGTCGTTGTGATGTCTAAAATAAATTAGATAATTTGCTGATAGAAATGAATAAAAATCAAATGTAGACATGTGAGACTTACTTGTTCGAATGCCCATTGTACTTTCAAGCTTTCCACAAGCTGCATCTTTATATAATCCATCGTTGGACGTTGCTTAGGATCGTCATTACAGCACTGATAAGCAATTTCCGAAAAAGTGCTCAAGGACTCAGTGGCCATTTGATTCCTTAGAAAGGGATCAATAATCTCTTCCAGTTTCCCGTCCTTGTAATTTTTTTTAGCTAATTGTATAAGATCTTGACTGTTAGTATCATACTCTGCATCAAATGCCAGCCTTCCGCACAACACTTCGAATAATATTATCCCAAAAGAGTATATATCTGACACCATTATCTCGTCTCTGGAGGGGTCTGAATAATCAGATTCCGCCTCAAAAGGCACATCAATATTAGAATACTCCGCATCTATCTTTGCCATCAAATTTGAATCCAATAGAATGCTTGAGCTCTTGATAATACTATGCGTGACTCTTTGTTCCAAGTCAGAAAATGAATGAAGATAATGAATGCCATAGCTAACATCGATACAGACCTTGAGCCGGGCGGTCCATGTCAACCTTGTGTTATCTACATAGTTTTGGAGGCTTCCGTATTCTGGATGCTGGAAAAAAAGGATTTTCTCGTCACCCTCATCACAGAACCCTAAAAGAGAGTTAATGTTTGGATGAAGGAATCTTGAAAAGTTCTTAATAGTTTCTACAAACCATTCGGAACTGATACTTTGATCAAACCGCTTAAGACTGACCGTGTATTTTTTATCATAGGTATGCATTTCTGCTTTGTACACCTTGTCATATCTACCCACAGAGATAACACTTTCAGGACTGAAGTAACTGGTGGCCAAATTTATGTCGCTCACTGAGATTCTTAAATGATCGAAGTCGGACATATTGTTTCAGTTTGTTAAGGTAGTGTTTTTGCAGAAACAGGGGTTGTCACAACCGAAATATGAATGGGAGGTTTTGGGTATAAATGATGATGAGGATGAAAAACATATATATAAGCCTACCTTGTAAACTCAGTTTTGTCCCTAAGATTAAGAAAAGACTTCATTAGTAAACGAAAGTTTATGGTCAAATTGATTAGAATATAGAATTAGTTGAGCAACTCCTTAAACTAATAATGGAAATGTCGACGCATCTTCTTCTACAGCTATAGATTTATAATTGTTTTTGTCCATTTCTATTTGTTTTAAGAGGTCAAAACTATAGAAACTAAAACAAAACTGAAAATTGTATTGATGATTATATTATTAATCAAATTTGATAAACAATAAAGATTACAAGATATTAAATAAAAGACAAACTAACCTAACTCTAACAACTAAACGGGTCAAACGTAACGGGCTTACAGGCATTTATTATCTAACATCACCTCTTAAACTCATAATGTGTGAGCGGTATACATTGAGAGTTTGTCAAACATAAAATAAAACTAAAACGCAAAAACAACAAGCCAACTTCGGAGGGTCTCAGAGTGCAAACTCAGTACTAGACGGAGTCTCAATCCGATGCAATCCAAACTGTAACAAGGCGAAATCATGTCTGAAACAAACAGAGCAGGTCGATGCAAAACCAAAACCAATTGCAAAGTAGAGCAACACAAATACGGAGATGAACGAGAGCATATTCAGGCAGACAAACAGATGCATACACATAGATTCAGGCAGGCAAATCCGAACAGAGATAGGTGAAGAGCATATTCAGACACATGTAGACAAACAAATACAGATTCAGGCAGAGATATCCGAACGGAGGTAGACGAAGAGCATATTCAGGCTGACAGATGCATACAGAGAAGATTCAGGCAGATAGAACTAGACAGATGGAGAACCATAGCAGGATGCATGGTAGAATTCAAACAGATGCGGAACCAAATAAATCCAGATGAAATCAGACAGATGCAGAATCAGGCGTTGAGATAAGACATACTCAGATTAGCTAAGACTATAACATCACCATTATTAAGGTGAGGTTTTTTGGTGTACTATTGTTGTTGCGATGCTTCTGGTTTGAAGCATACTATTGTTGTTGAGATAAGACATGCTTCTGGTTTGAAAGGACACTCAAATTTCCAATGACCCTTTTATATGCAATATGCACACTCATCTATAGCAATTATAGGTTTTTTTTAATGTCATTCGAAAACCGTTGTGAAGCTGCAAAAACATAATAACCTTGTTGCGTGTAACTATCATCAGATACTTTGGACGAATCTCCTCTGCAAGTAATTCACTAACTACCAAATCAATAGAGGGTAGAGGATTACAATGAAGAATTGAACCCCGCAATCCTTCAAAATCTTGACGCAATGCCAAAAAGAACTGAATCAAAGGGTGTGACTCTCTCCGTTTGATGTAAGGATCAAAACTGTTAAGTGTTGTAGGTTATATTAACACTAACTGATCTCATAAGGCTGGCATAGACGAATAAAAAACCTGAATACTTGTATCATTCTGTTGAAGTGCACGAACATCTGTCTCAAGTTGATACTATTTAACAAAGTTAAATTATGAGTATAATTTTGCAAGATAATCCCGTACTACCTTGGTTGTCTCGTACTTTTCCAATTGAAGTCCACAAGATGGCGTAACATAATTATTAATCCAAGTTATAATAGAATTATTAACCTCCCAAGTTTCCAATAACACATCATAGTCTGCTAATTTTTTATCAGTTGGCATTTTCTTTACCCGGGTAACATAACCCCACATCGATTTTCCACGGAGAAAATTTTTCATAACGTAACTCCAATACGTATAATTCTTACCATCTGATTGAACACTAATGGATTGCAATGAATCATCCTTAAAAGCAGCCATGGAAACAAAAACTAACTCACGCAACCAAATATATCAAACCCAAGTGTGAAACGAACGAACAGTACAAAACCGATATCTAACTCGAACAATTACCGAACGAAATATCTAATCTTCTAAAAAACTTTAATACATTGTTTAGCGAAGTCTTAAACGACTTCAATAATATATTACTGTCCCATTGTCAAAGCAAACAACCAATCAAAATCTTGTGATAAAAAAAATAAAAAATACACTTATTGGACAAAATAAGTGTCACGTGATGGGTAACCTTTAAGACGAAACGGTGAATTACTAATTCAAACGATCACAATATTCCAACGGCAGACCAAACTATTCCGCAAACACGTTTGATGAACAACCAAACTCAAGTATGAGGATTCATGGCTCTTTATACCATATAGAAACCAAAACAAAACTGAAAATTGTATTGATGATACATTACTAATCATATTCAATAAATAATGATGCTGCTATTAGTCTATATAGTTATGTCATTTATTAGTCATTAATTATTGATTGTACTTAGTTGATATTTTTGGAAGATTATTAAATCATTAGGTGTATCATTAGGATTCGTGTCAATCATGTGATAGGATAAGCTTTACATTAATTGTGATAGGATAAGCTTTACATTAATTATCATGGGCTCAAGCATGTACTATATATATCGTTTGTATTTGAAGAAAATAAACAGGAAACAATTATCCTCCAATATGGTTATCAGAGCAAAACTGATCATCTCTTAACTTCTCTCTAAATAGTTCACCCTCACCCTAAAATCTATGTATTTCTCTCGTCTGATATAATGTTCACATGTACTCTGGCCCAATACGTAGCTCACAAGACTAATGTTGTTCAACAGTTTACACCAAAAATGCATTACAGATTGCCGCATCCCGGTAAGGTATACTAGGTCCCGCTCTGCTATTTATTCATCACAGCCTACTACTCTATCAAGTGCGTTTAGCATTATGCCGCCGCAAGACCCGACTTGGCACATGGATACAGGTGCCTCTTCTCATTTAAATTTTAATGCAAGTAATTTAAGTACCATTTTTTATAAACGCCTATTTCCATATGTTCACGTTGATGATGGCAAGTATATTCCCGTCACCAACACCGGCCATATCATTATTCCTTCTCATCATCGCCCACTTCATCTTCATAATGTTCTTGTAACCCACAATATAATTAAAAATCTCATTTCTATTCGTCAGTTCACTAGGGACAATAATTGTACTATTGAATCTGACGCCTTTGGTTTTTCTGTGAAGGATTACTTGACTCGTCATATCCTCCTTCGATGTGACAGTTCGGGCGATCTCTATCCAGTTATCAAGCCGTCAACTTCTCCTACTGCTTTTCTCTCGACAAGTGCTTCCACGTGGCATCAACGCCTCGGACATCCGGGTGATCAAGTGCTATGTTCGCTTGTCTCTAGTCATTTTATTTCATGTAATAAAGAAAAGTCTTCACATATTTGTCACGCTTGCCAACTTGGCAAACATGTGAAGCTTCCCTTTCATAGTTCGGATTCAATTGTTGAACATTGTTTTGATATTATGCATTCTGATTTATGGACATCTCCCATTATTAGTTCTAGTGGTTTTAAATACTATGTCTTATTATTTAATCATTTCTCTCATTATCTATGGATATACCCTCTTCGTTCAAAGTCTGACATGTTTGATAAATTTTTTGCACTTTCGTAATTATGTTAAAAACCAATTCAAATGCGAAATAAAAAGATTCCAATGTGATCATGGCAGTGAGTTCGATAACAACCGACTTCACACCCTCTTTGCCAAACATGGCATTCAACTCAGATTCTCTTACCCCAAAACATCCCAATAAAATAGCAAGGCGGAACGAATGATACTAACAATCAACAATATCATTCCCACTTTACTTTTTCAAGCACACCTTCCCCTCACCTTTTGGGTCGAGGCTCTCCATATGGCCACCTATCTACTTAACCTTCTACCCTCTACCGCAATTCAAAATGAAATACCTTATACTCGCCTTTTTAACAAACCACCCAATTACTCTCGCCTACGAATATTCGGGTGTCTATGCTACCCTCACCTTCACTCCCCACACAAACTTGCTCCACGAGCCACCCCTTGTATATTTTTGGGCTACCCCGCTTACCATCGTGGTTTTCGATGCCTAGACCTCGAAACAAATAAAATTATCCTCTCTAGACACGTCACTTTTGACGAAACCTAATTTCCATACCGTTCTATGACACCCTCCTCCCCGCCTTCTTACACCTTCCTCGAACCCACACCTTCCCCCCTTCTAAACACCCTCACATCAGCCCCTATACCTCCCCCCACAACTCACGAAACAACTCAGCCCAACAATACGACCATCCCTAATGCGGAGCCCAACACCCCATACGCCCCAACACCCCAAGGCCCAACTCCTACCGAACCTCAGTCCACCCTCCCAACTTTGATAGCCCACAACCACGCCAGCGGCCCATCTACTTTGGCCCATCAAACCAGTCCACTACCACCACCAATTTTCGATCTTCCAAATCCCCAGCCAAACACCGAACCTGTACACGAACCTCCTCGTACTCATCCCATGATCACTCGGTCGCAATCAGGCATTGTCAAACCTATCGATCGCTTGTCTCTACATACATCTTCTATTTCTCATATCCCTAAAAATCCGTTTCATGTCTTAAAAGACCCAAACTGCGTAATGCTATTGATGCGGTCGTCGTTAGACTTCTACACGAAGTTTTACAACTCCCTAGGCAGTGTACCTAACCGTTGTAGTGTAGTATAGGCAAGGCTCGGGGGTTGTTATCGTTCTCTAGGGGGATAGCACTATGAAGGCCGGATCGAATGTTCACTAAGGTCTAAAGGTTGAAGGAAGATTATTTTTGTGTTTTTATATTTTATGAAAGCAAGTAAATCTCGGTTTTGAAGGTGGGTTTGTTTTACTAATTCTACTTTTAATCTAATCTAGTGAGGGAACAATTATACAACGAAGCGTATTCACCTGAGATGCACTACTCCTTGCTAGCTATCCAATTATCCCTATTGCTTTGTCACACTTGAGATGTAATGTGTAAGTATTTCCTAGGTCATGAACGGATTACACGAACCCGCCATCTATTTAATATTCCGTTAGGGCAACGCACAAGTAAGGTAGTATGAAGACTATTACAAGGCCCCCTAAGAGTACATTAAATGCATGTGATTATCTTAAGAGGATCAACCATTAAAAGGAGGCAAGGTAGTATGAAGGACTGTTTACTCGAGGGTATGCCTTCTACGCACTCGCGTTTCCTAGAAGTGATCAATAGAGTATTACAAGACAAAAGCTAGTTTTCTTAAAGCCTACGCGGCAACACATCATCAACAAGAAGCAATAGGAAACAAGAATTATAAACTATAATCAATTATACTCATTGAATCTATCACAAACAACAAGATATAATCAATCAATGACAAGGTTCATGCATACCCAAATAAATACTAGATGAATTAGCCAAGCATACTCAAACAATAGAAATCATAATCAACAAAAGGAATTGAAGACATGATTTAAGATATAAGTGATAATCAAACCATTACAAGATGTTTATGGGATGAATTAAGTCTTCTAAGTTACTGGAAAAACACCTACCCAAACCCTCTAGTCAGCCCTAGGGTTTGGGGCTTGATAAAAACGAATTTATAAGGCTATATTTATAGGAAAACCCTAGGTCAGTTCGTCTCGACGTTGTCGCTAAAATTGCGACACCGTCACCAGAGTCATGACACCGTCACAAATATCACGTGACACCGTCATGTATAACTCATGACACCGTCGTGTGTAAGTCACGACACCGTCGCCAGCCACTGTTTGGCTATTTTCTTATAGATTTTGGTGTAGAGTTGTAATCTTGTCCGTTTCTTCTCCAAATGAGCCCAAGTCATGTGTATTTCCTCCGAATGCCTTCCAAATGCTAAATATCTGAAAAGAAACGATTAAGTACCTATTTTGGGCATAAATGCATGACTTAGGGGGTTAAATGACCTCGACACCTCATCAAATACCTCTACACTTGGGATTTACTTGTCCTCAAGCAAATGGGTTTTTCTACTTAGACAATAACAATATAAGGGTTATTTTACCTACTCTTTAAAAGTATTTTACAACACAACCTTCTTGACCTCGTAATTAAAAGCATGGAAAGTGTATACTAGCACCTCACATAAGTGTTTGGGATTCTCTCTTTCACTCGGGTGTATAATAAATTATAACATAAAGGGGGAAACGGAAAATCAACACTCATTACCTGTCATAGCATATAAATTACCATAGGCTTGGTAAGTGATCAAACCTCCACCGCTAGGTGCAAGCATTATTCATTACTATCTAAGAGGTCTTTTAAAGGGTTGTGGGGTGTAGGTGTAAGATAACATATAATGGAAACGGAAAAGGATAGGATATATTTGGGTGGCTTTGGGTGAATTTGGAGTGGAATGGTTAGCTAATTATTTACACGAATACACGTTGGTTTGGTTGCTAAGCCAAGACTCAGACGAAGATATACAAACTCTACAAAACTCTACATCAATCTTTTTCTTTTTTCTTTTCTATTTTTTTAATAATAATATAATACATCACTTGGGGTTTATAATACGTACCCCCAATTGAGCTTTTACATGCTCGATATTTACAATCTAACTAATGACCCAATTTGAGGTGGATCAAAATAACATGTAGATCATCTAACAAATATATGGGGGTCTTTTCTTCCCCATTCATCCGCGAAACAAATACTACCATGAATCCCAATCGTCCCAAAACAGTATTTACAAGGATAAGGACTTAGCAACCGTGTACTCAATAATTAACTTGGGTTAAACACAATAATGTACTAAATGTGAGTACATACAAGGTGGGCTAAGGCGGTTTGAGTGTAACAATTGGTTTAAGGGTTAACAATGCTCTTCATTAATAGTCCGGCTTAACCATAAAATTAAGAGAACCGTGAAAAATGATAGGCTCGGAGGGTTGTACTAGGGGTATCCTGCGCTAAAGGTGAGTGCATGGAAAGGGTGTGGGATAGTTATATGATCGGTGTGACCATCATAACAATTACAGGTTTAAAACAGAGGTTAATCCTAATGCCTCTTATCAAGCAAATCCTAACACTTACTATGCGGTCTCGGGATGCATCACAAAAACAAGTTCTAGAATTTAAAATACTACCGGTACACTCTCATAATCCTAAAGTAATCGATATCAATGTTCCAGAAAATACGACAAAACCACACATACACATCCGTAATGACAGAATAGACACACATGATTGCTCACTCCTTAACTCGAACAAGCTAAAGGTATAATATCTAAGGGTGAACCTTACATTTGGGGAATTTGAGGGTTTTTGTGCTAGTAATATAAATTCCTATCCATGAGACGCTATTAATACTCGGTTTTCGTTGGTATGTGTCATAAAAAATTTAAAATTTGGTTCAAAATTACCTCTTATGCTATGTTTCGATATATTACCCATCATTTTAAGGACAAAGCAAATGGAAAATGAAAGAATAGTTTCTAAGGCTTATTTTTCCCCTACACTTAAGTTGAACATTGTCCCCAATGTTCTATAAAGGTACTCGTAAAAACGAATAAAGGGAAAAGAAAACAAGTCAAAGAAACTAGTACTTCCCTGGTTTGCTCAATAATAAAGAAAAAACATGCGATAACTGGTTAAATCGTCCTCTAAGAATCATCAAGTGAAACTTCCTAAAAACTTCCAAGCTTCTTCTCGTCAAATATAACATAGAATCAAAGACAAAGACAACTACACCAAGCGTAAAATCCACGGGTGGATAATAAATACAACCTCATTAACTAAGTTTAGACTCTACGAAAGTAATAAAGATAGGATGAGAGAATTGTTAAACTCATGGTTTTGCAGGTTTATAAAAGAATTACAACTTTCTTAAGTGTTGTAGAAGTTTTCCTATAACTGGGCGTTTGACGCCGTCAGGAGTATCTTGACCCCATCACAAGTGTCGCGGTGACGGTGTCGCGTGTAAATCGTGACGCCGTCTCCACACTTTGTGAAAACTCATTTTTCGTTTTTGATGAAAAATTTCCCGCACTCAATCTTATAAGTTATTTTCCTGTACAAAATGTTGCATAACAACCTGAGAATTAACAATTCAATCATTTGACTCAAAACTGACGAAAATTAATCTAAACAATTTATTTCAAATGTTTGAATTTGGTTCTAAAAACCAGATGTTTCTCCTACACTTATTTTGATACAAAATACCTTTGATTGCAAATAAGACGAAGTTACAAACAAACAAAGCATGATTACAAA